>VZTI01003091.1:30835-44674 GCA_013397865.1 Struthidea cinerea | reverse complement strand
CGAGCCGCTGGCGGGGGGAGGGTGAGCGGGCCTAACATGGCGGCTGGTGGATGGGGGGGGGCGGACGGCCTCGTCTCGCTGTACTTTGATTTCCTGCAGATCCCGAGCGCTGGGCTCGCTCCCGGTGTCTGCTGCAGATGAGCAGATGCGGGTGAGGTGGAACAGCGTTTAGTGGACCCAGCAGGAGGGGTGCGGGTTGGCATTGCGGAACAGTTAACAAGTTGGCAGCTTGTGCCGTTGCGGGAGGTGGTGTGTTCTGCAGGGATGGTCCCCGTTGGGGACCCAGCAGGCTGAGTTGATTTGGGGTGTCTCTCGTAGGGGCTCAGCGGACAGGGGGGATGGGGGTCCCTTCCTATAATGGACCCACCACATCCTGCCAGTAGCGTAGGATGACTGCTGTAGTGTGCCTGTCAGATCGGCATCGGGCGCTTCCCAGAGAGTGCCCAGCACGCGAGGTACGTTGGGAGGCAGCTTCCCAGAGAGGACACGGAAGAGGGGGTCTGTTTGTTTTGTACAGCTCTGCTGGAAGGGATGTGTTCGGGGCAGATCTGAGTATCAATGATGAAGCTTCTCTAACTGCTGCATAAGGCTGAGTGCGCTGTGCGGATACCAACCTTGGAGAGCTGAGGACTCAGAACCGTGCCCTGCTGCTGCAGCCGGTGGGTTCGTGCCGCCCTCTGACCACACTGCTCTCCATTCAGGTATCTCCCGGGACAACTGGCATAAGCGTCGCAAGACTGGGGGCAAGAGGAAGCCCTACCATAAGAAGAGGAAGTATGAGTTGGGGCGACCTCCCGCCAACACTAAGGTAAGTGATTGGGTGAGGGTGGTCAGAATCATGTTTTCAAACTCGAGTTGCTGCTCTTGTGCTGTTAGAGGTTTAAATACATGCTCTTTGTTATGGGGTTGAATATCTAACGCTCCTTCTCTAAAAGGTGGTATTTGCCCCTCTGCTGCTGGAAAGCAGTGATACATTTTTGCAGTAAGAGGCAATTGGAGTGATGAAGCTTTCACCTTAGGTAGATGCAACAGACCGTTCTGGTCATTTACTGTATCTGCCGATGCTGGGGTTTGTCATAGTTACACTGACCACATTGCCTTTGAGGTTAGGACTGTGCTGGGCTCCTGTGAGGGCCATGCAGCATTGCAGCACCAACAGCAGCCTGGTGTTTGTTTCTGACTGCAGATTGGCCCACGCCGGATTCATACCGTGAGGGTTCGTGGGGGAAATAAGAAGTACCGAGCCCTTCGGTTGGATGTCGGCAACTTCTCCTGGGGGTCAGAATGTAAGTACATGGTGAGCCTGCTGCATGGTTTATGGTACTGCAGCAGAGTAGAGGGATGCAAGCATGGATTTGTGGGCTTGGATTGAGCATCCTGGAGCTTGCAGCTGAAGCAGCATGCATGGTGATGATAACTTTGACTTTACGTGGCCTTAGGGGACTTGGATTTCCACCAAGTTCACAGTGATAAGAGTGTCATAGTTACATGACTTGCCTTTTTGTGGGGGAGGGGGACTAAAGAGGGGCTGAAATCCTAAATATGAGTAGTTCTTCATAAATGCAGGTTTGTTCAGCAGTGAATATGGTTAGTGGAAAGTGATGCTGTGCAACAGAGAAAGGTGCTGAGGATGCTTGCGAGGCCTGACCTGAGGACAGTATTACGTTAGCATGTGCAATTTATTTCATATTCCTGCTTTCCTAAGCAGAAGTGGGAAGCCTAGAAGCAAGAGGGGAATCCGTCATATTTCCCCTAAGCAAGGTGGGTTTTCTTTGGTCTACAGACTGACGACACTATCACTTGAGCCTGGGCCCAGTCAGTGTTCCTGAGCAGGACAGTAAAGCAGCAGTAAGGAAGGTGGTGGGTTAGTGACCTGCAAGGTGTGAGGGGACAGGACGTGCTTTCAGTTGGAGCATTGTCTGTGCAGTGAAAAGTGCCATTACAGTCAGTATTGCACATGTGAAGAGGCTGAGTGTGCCTTGTAACAAGGACGAGGTACGTGAGTGAAGGGAGAAGACCCATCTTGTGCATGACCTTTGCATATGTGGAGGGCTGTTTTCAGGGCAGGTGACTGCTGAACAGTCAAATCTAGTAGCTAAGACTGCATGCTTCAGATGGGTCTTGGAAGGGTGAAAACACCAGCTTCCCCTCTCAGTTTACTCATAAACCCTCACCCTATAGAAGTGATTTCTGGAATGTGTTGCAGAGCAGTCACGCTCAGTACGGCTTAATTCAGTAATTCTAGGAAGTGCACACAGCATGGAGCCCTGTGTTAGTTGGCATCTGCTGATCTTGCAGTCTGGAAATTTATTTTCTAGCATTCATAGATATTTTTGAGATGAGTTCCAGCAAGGCCACTGATCCTGGTTTTTCAGGTAGGAGGGATTTAATTTCCAGGTGTAGATTTCTGTCCTAACAACAGAAAGTTTGACTGATGAAAAATAGATGCATCTTTTAGTTAAATGTAATTCAGTGCCAGGCAGGCTGGAGGATACTGGATGGGGTGTTGAATTTAAAGGGTATGTGTGAGATGCTGTAAACTGTATATATTCTCAGCTGTCTGATCCCTGTAGGTCTGAACTCATGCTCTTCTTTTGAAAGGCTGCACTCGCAAGACCAGAATTATTGATGTTGTGTACAACGCTTCCAACAACGAGCTGGTGCGGACAAAGACCCTGGTGAAGAACTGCATCGTGCTCATTGACAGCACCCCGTACCGGCAGTGGTACGAGGCCCACTATGCCCTGCCCCTCGGACGCAAGAAGGGCGCCAAACTGGTACGCCTGGGTTGTCCTTCTGGCTCCTGGCAGAGCAGAGTGTGCCCTGCCAGAGGCAGTTACCCATCCTGAACAGACAGGGCCTGCCAGAATAGGGGTTGGGTACCCAGAAGTGCTGGCATTGGTTATCCGAGCTGTGTTCCCATAGGTTCCCAGGATAAGTCTGGGTCTCTTAATGGAGTGCTCAGTACCAGGAGCTCTCCCTGCGGTGTTACACCCATTTGTGCACGAGGACCTGCCTGTTGAGATCTTTGTCTTCTAATGATGATACCTTTGTCCAGTTCTGCTACTGAAGGGAGAGCGATGACAATTTAGGATGCTGAGGAAGACTTTGCAGGTCGGGTTCTTGTGCTGGTGAGAAGCTTGGGGATTGCTCATTAAACTTCAGCATGTTTTTAAGTGTCTTGAAACTATACTGAGCTATTAATCTAAGAATCAAACCCTGACTTGGTAGAAGGTATTTAAAACCCCATGTGTAGCATTCAGGTCAATCCTTACATTAAAAGCAAATTGCTTCTCATCTGAGTGTCGTGTAGTGCAGAAGCAGGGGCAGGGCTTGTAACTTACCTGCCTGGACTTGCACCACACCCAAGCACTTCCATTATTTCTGCAGCGGGAAGGAGTATTCGCTGCTTTTTGTAGGAGGATTAATTCACCAGGGAAATCTGCAGTTTCATTGACTTGAGAACAGCCTTCCCTAGGGCACTGTGTTCAGTTGCCAGCAGTGACTCTCGTTAGCGATGTTTCATTTCTTGGTCTCAAAAGTGAAATGCAGCACCTGGTTCTGTGAGATCAAAGTATTTGTACCTTGGCCAGGTATGACTTGGAAAACTAAGTACAGTGCTGAGAATACAAGGGTCTCCTTCATGGTAGTGGAAAACACCTGTGTTAGTGGAAGGTGGCCATTTGTTTAACAATTTTTTTGCCTTTGCTCTTGGGTTCAGACTCCTGAAGAGGAGGAAATACTGAACAAGAAGCGTTCAAAAAAGATCCAGAAAAAATACGATGAGCGAAAGAAGAATGCCAAGATAGCAAGTATTCTTGAGGAGCAGTTCCAGCAAGGAAAGCTACTTGGTGAGTCCCTGGCAGCATTAATGTAACTTGTGCTTTCATCTTCTCCAGAGATACCCCACTTGTGGCAGGATGGGAAAAGCTGCCCAGCCAGGCTCCTGCAGTTGATTATTCCTGTTTGGGCTTTGAGAAGGAAATGGGGCTCAAGACTTGCAAGATGAGCAAGTGTGTGTCAGAAAAATGTGCTGCAGGCGTCTAAGAGCTTTGATGTTTCAAGCTCTGGCAAATAGTTGAGTGAGTGTTCTGAAGTCTTCTGGTGATGAGACCCTTGTCCAGTTCTGCTACTGAACCCGAGCGATGACAGTTTGGAGATCTGAGGAGGACTTCATTAGGGACTGTGCACCAGAGCACAGTGCCTCAGGAGGGGGTGCTGATGTAGGCACATGAACTGGTGACCCGGTTACTCATGAGCTGCTCATCCGTGCTGCTGCAGAGAGGCTGCGTGCAGTGTTTGTTCTTTGGTGTGTGCACTGGGGTGGGGAATTGCCAGACTTTAACTGGATGACTTCTCCTTGCAGCCTGCATTGCCTCCAGACCTGGACAGTGTGGCCGAGCTGATGGCTACGTGTTGGAAGGCAAGGAATTAGAGTTCTACTTGAGGAAGATCAAGGCCAGAAAAGGCAAATGAAAAACTATTGTGCTGAGAGAACGAATAAAACCCAGAGTCTGCTACCATAACAGGTTGTGTGCTCATTTGTGTGTGCAGTATGGAGGGGGCTTCTGTAGCTCCACCTGCCTTGTAAAATGTGAAGGAAGATGGAACTCTAGGAATCCGTGAGCCCTTTAATGTCTTCAGGCAAAACTTAACCCTGCACGTGCTCAACTAAAACATCTCCCTGGGTTCTAAGTGACTTACAGGACCAAGTGTGTGTGAAAAAGTTGTCAGATTTGGCAGAAGTGGAGAATGTCCAGTATTGAAAGCCTGTGAGCAGGAGGAAGGTGCAAGTGCCCACCCCCTTTAAGAGTTCTGGGTTCCTGGGAGCTCCTGAGGTCGGTCTGGGCACGCTTTCTACCTGTTCCTGTGCTGTGTTAGGTCAGCATGTGCTGCAGTTGGGGTGTTGGAGAGGTCAGTGGGGAAATGGGCTAAGTCTGGCTGAAAACTTGGCTATTGCACCTTCAGCCTCTGCAGCTGGTAACTCGTGCCTCTGCCTTCCGCATTACATGAGCTCCCGTCCCCTGGTTCAGGGCAGCAGCCCCTTTTGGTGTTTCCTGCCTGGTTGTACAATTCCCTGCAGGATCCAGTATCTTTAACCAAACTAGGTGGCACTGCTCAGTGACCAGCTGGTCTTTCCCTGACCTCCTTGGTCTCATTTCAGTGCAAGATCAATTCCTTCTAGCAGAAGGGCCAGGCTCACGTCATGGTCTGTCCCTTTCGAAAGCTGGATACAAATTCCAGCTTTCTGCCCTGTCACTTGTGGTGGAATTGGAAAGCTGTGGTGAATAAAAGCCTTTCTGCATGTTTTCGGCTGATGGTGATAGCATTCCTAGAGGCTTCTGTCCTTAAGGAAGGTAAATCTCTGCAAATAGTTGCCCTTTTTGCAGGTATTGGGGGAAGTCAGGAGCCCATCTGAGGGCTGGCCCTGTGCCGTGGGGCAGGCCAGGCTCACACACCTTGTGCCTATCAAGTGAACACACTGCACACTTCATCCCATTTCTGTATTTTCAGAAAAGCCTCGTTTATCCATTGGATCACTGGTGCAGGTCAGGCTTCCTGCAGCCCCAGCATCACAATTACTAGCTCTGAAGGAGGTGGCCATGATCATCTTGCCCCAAGCAGAGTTGTGGCGAGACCCAAGTCTCATGCTTTAAAAGTCCAGCTGTCTGCCCCTCAAATAGCTTGGTTTTGGGGAGAGGGGTTTTTTTCCTGTGATGCTGTGCCGTGTTTGCCAGGTGTAGCAGCAGGAGGTGCCCTGGGGAGTGCGGGTTCATCCTGTGTTGCTGGCAGGGAGCTGAGCATGAGTCAGCGCCAGAGCTGCACACTGGAGAACGGTACCTGTTCCGATGGCCCCGGCAGCAGGTTGTGACACGGGTGTGCACTGGCACTGCCTGACAGATGGGGTCTGTGCTCGTAGGTGCTGTGAGCAGAGCCGTGCCCAGCTGGGTGCCAGTACAGTTCAGGAGTCCCTGGCAGTGGGACCTGGGCTGGGTGGGGTGTTTGCACAAGCACATTCCTTCTCCATAGTGATCCGGTGTAAACTTTCCCTGCTCTCCAGCAACGCCTGCTTTCCAGAGAGTTGGAGTGGAGGCGATAAGGGCACTTGGCAGGGATGTGTCACGGCTGCTTCCTCTGAGTGTGTTTCTTCTCTCCCCTTGCCCTCCACAGAGTGCAAACAGCATTCAGGGTGTTTCTGGGGAACTTTGTACAGGTGGAGAAACTCAGGTTTATGGAGCAAATGCCAGCTTGGTGTCAGAGCAGGATTATGGCTCGTCAATGCGCGCTGCTTACAAAGTTACTGCTCTGAGAAACACAGCTGCCAAGGGCAACCCACGGGAACGAAAGTGGCACCTGGAGCTGTGCTGGAGGTGTGGCGTGGGAACAGGACAGTGGCAGCCGGCCAGGGGTGTGTGGCACTTCACTCCCAAGGTGGCTCAGGCTGTGGGATGCACAGCCCTATGGATGGCACAGGGAGTGGGCAAATCTGCCATGCACTGAGCCAGGAAGTGATGGGCAGGGGCTGGGGCTGAGCACAGCTTTAGCCTGCCTAGACTTAGGAAGTGCAAAAGCCTGGGCTAAGGACCTCACCTGCTTCTGATAGGTGCAGGGTCTGAATTTTAAAAGAGCTGCTTTCATAGGATGATCGGTCAGCAGCATAACCCAGGTGGAGTCACTTGTTTTGTGTCGTGCTCCTTGCTGTTGAGTGGCTCTCTCAGCTCCATGCAGTATTAACTTTGGGGTATTTTCACAGGACATGATCCAAGCCAGGAAATGACCTTGTGTTTGCACTTCAGTAGGTCCAGTAGGGACCTGGAAGGCAGTGGAGGAGAAGCAGGGGTGGCTTGTTGAGGCAATTCAGGAGCTTTAAAGGAAGGGGGACTTGCAGGAAAGGGAACTTTATAACTAAAATACTTAGAGAAAACACGTGTCTGAGTGTGCTGGGGCTGTCACAGGCAAAGAACAGGGAACACCAGGTTTGGTCACACCTCCCTGCCACCTGTCACAGATGGAGATTTGGGAGGGGGCTGCAGATACCAGAGCAGGTGTTGGGTCACTCCCCTTTGCAGCCGTGGCATCTGAGTTTAGGCGTCATGAGAAGGAGGGGAAAGGACAGGACACTACATCATTCCCAGCAGCCCTGGGAATGGGACCCCAGGATATGTGAGCATATCCTGGGGGCACCCAGGAAAGGGCTGAAGGTATTTCTAGAGCACGGGTGAAAAATGCAGCTGTTGTTTACCTTAGTCAAAATCTGCAGCCATGGGCTGGGCTGTAGCCCCTAGAGACAGCTGCTAACCCTGCCTGTCCTGCCTTTGCCCTGCTTCTGGTCCCTCTGTGTCCCTGTGGGCATTTGGGGATGGCATGAGCCAGGGTACACTGAAATACCCTGACTGTAGTACTTGGCAGAGGGTGATGGAGGGATATTAAAGGCTGGGATACTTTCCCAGGGCCCCGGAGGGAGCAGGGAAGGAAAAATTCCAGCTGGATTCCAGCACCAGTGGGAAACATCCATGAGTGACAGGAGACATGAAGGGAAATCACCCCATCCTCATCCCCAACCCAGGTGGGGCTGGGACTGAGCAGTGCTAGAATTGAGCAGTCCCGCCATGGCTGCTGGAAGCCACACTGCACTCTGCAGGAAACACCACTTCCTTTGCCGGCCGGAGCACCGCGTCCTGCCCTGCCCAGCTCCCTCCCTTCCTGCCTGGGCACCAGGCCCAGGACGGCTCCAGAGCAGACAGGGTGGCCTATGCAGCTTCCAGCCTGGAGAATGTCCCCCTGAGCAGGGGGAGCAGGACTTAAGGGTGCCCTCCCCATCCCCAGAGAAGGGTTGGAGCACCATGGGTGAGATTTGCTGGGGGTGCCTGTGTTGGGCAGTGATTTACAGCACCCCCAGCCTTTGCCCTGCTCCCAGGAGCCCCACGAATTCTTGTTTTGTTCAGGAACTGCAGCATTTACAGCAGGCTGACACCTTCCCCACCTGAGTTGTAAATCCTGGTACAAGGCAGAGGCTCTGCTGGCCTTTAGCCAGTGCCCAGCTCTGTTCTGCCAGGGCGACAAAGTGGCTCCAGGGATGCTGGGCAAGACCTGCACTAGGCCATCACCCAGGGCATGGGAGGGTAGATGGGGTAGGAGTGAAGTCCACCATCCTTGCACTCCCCACATCCCACTGGTTGGCTCCCCACCACCTCAAACTGCACAGACAAAGGGATAGAGTCGCACTGCCAGGAGTTAAATGATTTATTTCTTACTGAGAGCTGGATCCTACAGGGCTGGCTGCAAGGGGCCCCTCTGATGCCGCCCTGCATGTGTGTGCACTTCACACACCCACTCACACAAGTGTGCACGCACACCACATGAAGCAGCACACGTGCATTGACTGTTTCAAGTCCCTGTGCCACAGTGGGGTGCGGGGTGGGCAGCAGGCAGAGCCACCACAGGCTTCCCCTGACAAGCCCAGGGCAACCCATCCAAATGTGACACCCCCTGCAGACCACACAGGCAGGGCCAGCCCCGTTTCATGTCTCCAGACCCTGTTCTCTGCAGGTTGGAGAGCACCAGGTCTGTGCCAGATACCAGCTGGCTCCAGCAAGAGAGGAAACTCTGGTCAGTGGGTTTGGCACAGACAGCATCGTCACTTGATCCCCAAAACCACGTTCCCTCCATGTCCTTCCTCAGGCACCACTAGCCTGCGGCAGGGTCCCCAGAGCCTGAAGCACCCTTGCACCCTTGCCCAGCTGCAGCACACGGCAAGCGAGGGGTTCACATGGGAGCACAGGGGAAGGGATGGGTATCTGGGGGTGCAGCTTTGCAAACAGCCACTGTAAGCCACGGCAGGACAACTCATGCCTCTCCTGCTCTGGCAGCTTTCACTCCCACCCAGCCCCTGCCATCCTGCTGGTGTGTCCCAGACACAGCCCAAGGCCTGGCATCAGTGCAGGTCAATGGTCTCATACTCCAGGTTATCTGAGTCCTCCAGCTCGATGCCAGGCACCAGGTTGTAATAGCTGGTTGACTGACTCATGTAGATCTTCTCGCGGTCAGCAGAGTCCTTCAGGACTTCACTCACGCTGACAGTGTCCACCTCTGGCTCACTGCCCAGCTCCTCTGCCCTTGGTGCTGGGGTGCCCAGCTGCCCTTCACGGGATGGCACCTGGGAACTGCTGGGGGATCCCACCTGTATCTCCACCTCCTCGTAGAGGTCTCTGCTACTCTCCAGTGGATCCATGAAGGGCTGGAGCACGACCTGTTTCCCCAGGAGCACTTTCTTCTCAGTCCTGGAGGGAGCGGCAGGCAGCTCATAGGGGATGTAGTGGTGGGGCTCTGCAGACACTGGCACATTGCTCCTCTCTGCCATGGCCCGGTGGCTCTGGGACCTGCTCTGAAGGCTGTAGTTGGTCTTTTTCTTCTGCCGGCAGAAGCACCAAGTGATGGTGGTGAGGATGAGGAGCGGGGGCAGGCATATGAAGAGGGCGGTGAGGCTGTGTGAGCGACACAGCTCATCCCGGGGGATGCTCTGGAGGCCCACACCGTGGTAGTGCTCTGGTGTGTGGCAGATAACCTCAGCAGCCTGGCTGGACCAACCCTCCAGGTTGGTGAGCAAAGCACAGCTGCAGTCCCAGCTGTTGTTGGAGAGCTGAAGCTGGAGCAGAGATGGCTTCAGGAGGCTGGCAGGAAGGAAGGTGAGGGCATTGAAGCCCAGGTAGACCTCCTGGACCTGAGAAGATGCTTTCAGGAAGGACCTGGGTAGCTCCTGGAGCTGGTTGCTGTCCAGATAAAGAACCCTCAAATTAGGGGCATCTTCCAGAAAGCTTCCAGGGAGACTTTCCAGCAGGTTGTGACTTAAATGTAAGATTTCCAAGGCAGGAGGGACTCCCTGTGCGTTGCTGATGGTCGTGATGCCGCAGTGCGAGAGGTAGAGCTCCCGCAGCCCCTGCACCCCTACCAGTGCTCCCCAGTCCAGGTGGGTGATGTTGGAGCTGGTGAAGTTGAGGCAGCAGCTCTCAGGGAGCGGAGCCTCCCGGAAAGCCTGGTAGTCCATGGGCTCCGAACAGTTGCAGATTGGCGGTGCGGGGTCGAGGGCAAGGCCGGCAGCGAGCAGGAGGCTGCCCCAGAGGGACACGGTGCCCAGCCCGGCGCCTGCGGGAAGAGCACAGGGGACGGTGACTCCTTGTGCGACTTGCCCTCCCCTTCCCTTACTCCAGCCTTCCCGCCGGGGAAAGTGAACCCCACTTTTCCTCCCCACCACGAAAGGACCCGGTGGCCGCAGGTCCTCCCGGAGCCGTCCCCCAGTGCCACCGTCCCCCGCCAGCCCGGGGCTGCCTCTCCCGCGCCGTCCCGCTGCTCCGGCCGGGTGCCCGCGGGCAGCGAGCGACCCCCGGAGCTACGGCCGTGCCCCCGGTGCCCTGCCCGGCCTCACCTGCCGCCGCTCGCCCCATCCTCCGGGGCCGCGCCGCGTCCCGCCGCGCTCCCACCGGGCGCGGCCGCCGGCTCCGCCTCGCCGCGGGGCGGCCCCGCCACATCCCGCCCCGGCCCCGCCGCCGTCTGCCCCTGCTCGGCCCGGCCCGGCCCATGGTCGCCCTTCAGCCCCCCGTGCCCAGTCCCCTCGCAGGGGTCCCGCCAGCCATGGACCCTCCAGCCACACTGTGCAGCGGCACCCCCAAATTACGCTTGACCCAGCTCCCCTGCAGTCAATCAACTCGGTGTCCCCCCTTATTCTGCCCCTCCTCCATAAGCCAGAGTACCCATCCTTTCATCATCCTTCCCCTCTCCGTCCCCCAGAAACAATGTCCCTTCCCAGCTTCTCCCTCTCCACCCCCCTCTGCCCCGCCAGAAGCCTTGTGTCCCTCCAGCCCCCTCCGTACTCCATCATCAGCCCCCCAAGCTCCTGGAGAGGGGCTAGGCTGGGCTCTGCTCAGTTCGTCTCTCTCCTGGGATGGGGAGAGGGCTCTGCACGGCTGGGTGCAACTGCCAGCTCCGCTGGGGAAAGGATGCAGAGTGGACATTTTAGCCAGATGGGGACCAAAAAAGGGCCAGCATCACACTCCATCACTGGACCCCTTATGAATTCCTTCCATCCCACGCAAGTCCCAGGCCAGTAAGGAGGAGCAGAGTCAGACATGAGCACTACATCCTACAGAAAAGCAGTGCTGGAGAGGGGAGCTCTGTTTCCACACCCTGAAAGTGCATGTGTGCTCACTGCAGGGTGAATTGGGTAAACTGAGGCATGTGGAGTTGTACCAACAGCTCTTTGCATCGGTACTGATAGAGGTGGGTAAGATGGGACCTGGGCTGAGCGTGTGCAGTGCAGTGGTGCCTCGTGGAACCTGCCAGTTCCTGGGGTGCCTTGGCCTCTGCTGTTGCTGGTTCTTCCTTCCCCAGCTCACCCAAAGGACCAACCACCCTCTCCATCCTCCTCCTTGGTGGCTGCAGCCCCTTGGCTCTGCAGCCTTGCAGAGCTGTGCTGAGGGATGGGAAAACTCCACTCCTGAGGGGGTCAGGGCTGTCACCCCCGTCTTGGGGAGCTTGTCTTCACCCCGATGCTTGGCTGGTGTTGCTCTTGCACTTGCTCTTGCTCCGGGCACTGCATGCAGGGCACACAGCAGGGCACACAGCACTGCCATGCAGTCGCCCTGGGAAGGCAGCCCTGGTGCAGGTGGGAGCTGGCAGCTGGGTTCAGTTCCACTGCTCCTGATGTTGCTGAGCATCACTGAATGCTGCAAGGGTGGGGGGACCAGGCCAGGGCTGAGTATCACGGAGGACAGAGATCCCACAACCTCTCTGGGCTCCTGTGATATTGTACCACATGCACAGGGGAAAAAGGTTTCCTAATACCTAGATGGAATTTCCCTTGATGCAGCTTGCATTGGGTGCCTGTTCTGGTTTCGCTGTACACCTCCCCAAAGAGCCTGGCTGCCTTTTCCTGTAACTCCACCTAAATAGCTGCAGGCAGTCAGAAGTCCACCCCAGAGCCTCCCCTTCCCCGGGCCCAGCAGGCTGGTGATCTTAAACCACAGTTCCTCCCACTGCTCCAGATCAGTGATGGGAAAACCCGTGACTGAGATGCTCTGCATCACAGGGGCCCCCATCTGCAGGTGGCGGGGGGCTGCTCCCAGGCTGCATCCCTCTTGGAGAGGAGGTGCCTCAGCCGCGGCAGGACAAGGGCTGTGGGGTCCATCCGTGCCCCTGGACCAAGACCTCACCCGGAGGCAGTGGGGAGCAGGAGCAGAGGTGGCAGCTCTCAGTCCTCGCAGGTCCCCAGTGTGCCTCTGCCAGGGGATCCCGGGACAGCCCCTGTCTGTCACATCATCCCCAGGCAGGTCCCCCGGGGCCTCCCTGCACTCCTGGGTGCCTCCACCCACACACTGCCTTCAGACGCTGACTCAGCTCTGGCAGCCCCGAGCTGGGGCCTCCATCGGAAAACCTGTGATGCCACCAGTGCCCCAGGGAGCCCCGGGGCCGTGATGGAAACAGGCAGCCTGCCCCAAGGGCAGCAGCATCCCAGCCTGCTCCTGGGCCGTGTTTGCTGATGGGCAGTGGGTTTGTTTGTGCTTCCCCTACAAAAGCTGGAAACCCAAGATAAAAACCAGACAGATCTGTATTGTTTCCTGTTTCTCTTCGGGCAGGTTTTCTGCAGAAAAAAATAGGGAGTTAATTCATCTCCAGTACTCTGAGGTGAAAGGGGGTGTGCTGGGAAGAACGGGACTGTTTGCCAGAGGTGCTCATGCAAAACCTTCAGCATATTCAGGAGCACAGTGAGCATCCGTGGCGAGAGCTCTGAGCTGCAGTGGGGGGAAACTGAGGCACAGAGCAAGGGATGGTCACACAGTCACCCTATGTGTGGTGGGAGCAAGGGAAGGGCAGCGGGATCTGCTCTTGAGGGGCTGTTGCAACACTGCTGCTTCAGACTCGTGGGAGCTGTGGGTTTGCAGCCACCTCTGCCAGCTCCCACGCCCGTGGGGAGGGAGAGATGTCAAGCATCCTTCCATGACCCGTTTCGGGTGACAGAGAGGCGTGTTCTCGTCACGGCCATTAGAGAGCAGCACCTCTATGGCGCCTTGCCCGGCCACCACTGCACACCCAGCATAGCCTGGCCACCCCGCAGCACCAGAGCTCCCAGGATGGGGTGCCCAAACACCGAGGGGCAAGGATGGTGAATCCCATCACCCCTGCATCTTCTGCTGTTCCCTGTGTGCCCAGCGCCCCAGCTGGGGTGGGCTGTGACCCCTTTTGCCTGGGCCCTGGCACAGAACAAAAGGCTCTTTGGGGAGTGTCTTCCTGCATCCTTGTCACAAAGGAGGCAGGTCAGGGCCCACAGGGGCTTTGAAATCCCTCCTTGGGCCACAACCTTTCCACGGGAAGGAGGTGTGAGGTCCCCAGACGCTCTCGTGTGACACACACTGGTGACAGCTGTGAGGGGGAACACCCTGTGAGCAGGTGATGTGTGTGTGTGTATTTACAGATGTGCGTGGGGAGGGGGCTCTGTGTGTCCTGGGAGGCAGGGGATGGAGCTCTGCATGTTTGTGGGATGTCAGTGTGACCGTAGGGGAACCCTGAGTCAAGGGGAGGTTGTCGGTGTCTGTCTGTAGGAGGGGGATGCATCTACTGGGGGGACCCTGTGCTGGGGGGTTGTCACTGTGCGGTGGGGGCAGCGAGACCCTAGCTGGGCTCCACCCCCGGTGTCACAGCCGGCAGTGGGGCACCACTGCATTCCTGGAGCCCCGGGACCCCTCCCCCGTGCTGCGGCCCCTTTAAGGGCGGCGGGGGCCGCCCAGGGGCGGAGCCCCGCTGGTGACGTCATCGGGGCCCCTGATAAAGGCGGCGGGATTCCCGGGG
>VZTI01003091.1:12300-23709 GCA_013397865.1 Struthidea cinerea | reverse complement strand
GGGGGGGGGGATGGGACCTGAGGACTTGCCTGGAGAAGCCCTCATTTTGTTGGGACCCAGGGTTGTTTCTTATTTCAAGGCAGTCTCTGCCATGTGGGACTATTTATGTATCTTATTTATATGGAATTATTTATTTTCCTGTTGGTTTGTCCATGTGCAGTTCCCCTCTCCCTGACTCGCCTCAATAAAAAGTTATTTGTGTAAGGGCAAACTGTGTCTGCCTTGTTCGAAGCTGGAGTCACAAAAGGGCTTTAGCCTCATGCTTGCTCCAGAACTGCTTCTGCCTGTCAGGGATGACCCTTCTTGCCACTGACTGTTGCTGGGGGACAAGGTCAGGGAAGCAGGATGGGTGTGAGGAGCCCATGTGGTACCTGCACTGCTTTCATGGGACTGGCACAAAGGGCAGAGTTAGCTCTTGCTGATGCTGGTGGAGCCCTGGAGCTGCCTCAACTTCTTGCTGCTGCCAAACTCATTCCCATTCCTTTCTGCACTTGGACCCAACCCAGCTGCTCTCCTGATTCTGCTGAGCTGCAGAAGGCAGGAGCTATGACCCAGGTGGTGGAGGGGTTGCCTGGGTCCTTGCACTGACATCGTCTGTGATGGGATACGAACTGGGAATGAAGCCAGGAAAGAGCTCTGTGTGAGCTTGCTTTGAAGGTGATCTGTGTAATCAATCTGCCTGGGAGCAGCTTGTGCTGTGAGAAGCAGCCTGGGCTGCTCCAACAGCCTTGGGCAGTTGCCTGTTCCAGGGAAATCCAGCCTGTTGTTGTGTTTGCTGCCGCTTGGGTCTTTTTGCAAACCATAGTAGTGGGAACTGCAGCGTGGGTGTGAGCTGAAGCTGGAGTGAGCATCCATATCTTGCTCCCTGCACACACCCTGGCCCAAGACTCCAGGTATGACACACAGCTGGACAAAACCTCTTTATTTCGGCTGCTCTCTCCCTACAGCTCTACAAGACTGGAGAGGCCCGTGCTACTCAAAGTAGACCCCGTGCACTGTGGCCACAGCAAAAAGGGAGGCATTGGAGAAGGTGGCGGAAGCAAAGCTGTCAGTCTCAGGGTCCCATAGTCCCCGGCTGGCCACCACCAGGCTCTGCTGGCCCTGCTGGCCCAGCACCACGTGGCAGACCAGCTTGTATCGGGGTGGCACCACCTCCTTGGCCTGCCTCTGCAGCAGCTCAGTCAGGCTCTGGGCTAGTGGGGCACTGCCCTGGGGACTGTATACAGTGGTCCCCAAGGCACTGGCCAGGGTCCCCTCCAGCACCCGCTGCACCCGCTCCACATTGAACTTGCAGCCTTTGTCTGGCCCCATCCTGTAAGTGTTTTCAAGGTGGGTCTTGAGGACGGGTTGGAAAATTGGGAGCCCAGAGAAGCTAACGTGTCTGTGGAGCATCCAGGGGCCAATGGAGGGACGCCTGCTCCCCGGGACCATCCCAAATGAGCTGCGGCGGCTGAGGATGGAGTTGCGGCGGGAGAGCAGAGGGGGTGGTTTGCCGTCCTCGGTGCCCCTGGCTGGGGCTGGGGGCTGGGAGCCACGGCGTGTAGTGCGGAGCGAAGGGGCTTCAGTGTTGTCTGCAGCCAGCACCTGGGCTAGCAGGGCCATCTCTGGGAAGGGCTGCTCAGCCATAGGGGTGGCCTGCAAAGGAGATGACCTGAGTGAGGTGTGAGGCAGGTGCCCTGTAGCCTCTCCATACCCCTGCCTCTCTGCTTCACTTCTCCCTGCCCTCTGCAAATCCCATGCCTCCTGGCATGTGAGTCTCTGTGAGGCAAGAGGCAGAGGGGCTGGGAGATCCATGGCAGCTGTCTTCCCTTCTCCAGCACCTCCATGCCCAGCAGACTTGGCCAGCTGCGGCTGAGCCAGTGCAGCAATGCATGGTCCACACAGCCCTCTGTTCTCCCATCCCCAGCCTTTCCCCGGCACAGGTGAGTGGCTCCTTCCCCAGTGTTCCTGACTACATCCGATCCCACACTTACCCTTAGTCCCACTCCTGTCCTTCCAGAGTAAAACCAGGGGACTTGCCTCTGGCGGATGTCGCTGCCCAGGACCAGTCTTTGTCTTGCAAGTTGCTGTGAGCAGGGCCAAACCTCTTGTGCTCCCAGAACAAACCTGTTGTGCTCCTGGAAGGTGAAGTGTTGCTACGTGACACTGTAGGTCTCCATGGCTGTTCTGGGGCATGGTTTCTGTAACTCCTTGTTTCCTGGGCCCTGGACAGCCCTGTTCCCCTTCACTCCTGCCCTCTCTGCATTTTCAGCTGTGCCCGCACAGGGACGTGGTTACTCCAGGCATGTGCCCTTCAACCTCAGCTCCCTGCCAGCCCTGAAAAATGTAGGCTGGTGTTGGATATGCAAGAGAAGAGCAGGAGGTGGAGAACAGCCACTGTGATCGCTACTTTGTGCCCTAACTATGGGATGCACTGGGGCTGGGACCTCCAACAGCTTGATTTTGCTCAGACATTTGCATCCTTTGGGTACTTATGCCCCACGGGACAGTGTGGATGGGTGGGCACCCATTGAATCATACAATCACATAGTGTGTTGTGTTGGAAGGGTCCTTAAAGGTCATCTAGTTCCAAACCCTGCAAGGGCCAGGGATGCCACCCCTAGACCAGATTCCTCGGGGCCCGATCTGACCCAACCCTGAACACTTCCAGGAAGTGGGTGGAGCGCAGCCCTGCCACATGCCAGGGACCCTGCTGCTGTAATGCCCGTGGGGGCAGGTCCCTGGGGGCTCCCGGCCCTGGCCGGGGTTTCTCTCTGCCAGCGGAGCCCAGCCCAGCTGGTACGACACGGCTGCTCCATCAATGCGCCTTTGTCTGGCCCGGCTGCCGAGCTATTTGAGGAAAGTGGAGACGGCTTTTGTGTTTCTATCTCCCATCAGAGATATTTATAGCCTGCCTCTGACTAGCGCTGCCAAGCGCGCTGCCAGCTGGACCCCATTCCCTTGGGGTGCTGCCTCAGCTCTGGGCCCCATTCCTGCCTCTCCCTCGCACCACCCACTGACAAGCAAGGGTGGATCCCTCCACGGGCAATCCCCTCCCTGGGCTGCTTGAGGCCAGCCAAGGGTTGGAGAACAGGGACGAGGGATCCCTGGCACAGCACTTGGTCTGGGCTTAGGTGAGCAACCTAATCTAGTGGGTGGCATCCCTGCCCATGGCAGAGGGGTTGGAACTAGATGGTCCCTTCCCACCCAAGCCTTTCTTTGAGGCTGGTGACGCTTTTTTCTGCCTGCACTCACCTGTGCCCTAAGCAGACATGAGAGCTGCAGGGCTCTGGCCTGGAGCATCACAGGAGAGAAGGCTTCCCTCGTTTCAGGGGACAAATCTCCGTGCTGGGCTCCAGTCAGCTCCAGTGCTGCTGCCGGGGACCCAGCTATGCCCAGCGGCTTTCCATGGGGGCTGTGCAGGTGGAGGTGAGGGTGATCTCCACGCCTGTGCTGCCTTTTCCAAAATCCCAGCTGCCTGCCTCTCTTCACCCCTATCTCTTTGCTCCGCAGCAAAGCCACCAGCTTGGGGCCCATGTCCCTGTGCCAGGGGTGCCCGAGCCAAGCCATGAAACACGGCAAGGAATTCCACTCACAGCAAGGCGCAGCCCTGCTTCCCCATCCGGTGAGTGCCGGACGGAGCCACCCGGGCAGCAAGGTTGTGCTTCACGCCTCGCTGTCCCATCGCTCCCTCCCACTGCTCCCCCGGCAGCCCGGCCTCCAGCCCCAGCGCTGCCTGCCAGGTTTCCCTAGCAATGGGCCGTGTCGTACGACGCAGCGTGCTGGCTTCCTCCCCGCGGCCTCCCCAGGCTGGCCGGGCTCCCGACAGCCTCCAGATTCCCTCCCGCCATCCTCCAGCCTGTCCCGCCTGCCCGCACCGCCTTCCGCCGCCGCGCTCCCTGAGGCAGCCCATGGCCGGACCCTGCTCGGCGCGGCTGCAGGGCGACGTGGCCGCCTTCACCGCTGCCCTGCGCAGCCTGGTCAACAACCCCCAGTTCAGGTGAGGGCCCGGGTCGTGCCGCCTCCCCCCAGCCACGCCGAAGCCCCCGGCGGCTGCTCCGTGCTGTTTTCCCGCAGCCCCGAGCCCTCCCTGCCGGGAGGATTGGGGCCCGCAGGCAGCTCGGGGAGCCCCGGGCAGCTGGTGGGGCCGACGTGGCTTGTGCAGCACTCCCCACATGCCTGCATGACAACAGGAGTCCAGGGCTGCCCAGGTGTAGCCCACCTTGGACAGCCGTCATCTCTCAGGAGGAGGAAAAGTTCCCAGGTGTGCCCAGACCCCCTCTGTCCCTAGGCATGGTGCCAGCTGGGCAGGGCAGTGTCCCCGGATAAATCCTGTGCTGGGGCTCCTGCCCTTCCCAGGAATGGGGGTACTGCATCCACTGAGCTCCCTAGGGGAAGCTTCGTCCCTGCTCAGTTCCTCTCCCACCCAGCTTCATTGGTGCTTTACTGCAGCCTCCCTGGGGCACATTCGCCAGCCTGGCCGTCCCTCCTCACAGGGTTTGGCATTCCTGCCATCTCTTGCCAGAGCAGGGAGCAGAGATGGAGATGCTGCCTTGGCTTCCCTCACCTGCATGGTATGTCCTGCCTGGCTGTGGTCTTCTTCACCCACTTCCTGCTGAGGCCTGGCCAGCCTATCTAAGGAACACCAGAGCTATCTAAGGAAATCCCCATTCCTGCTGAAATTTTTGGCCACCCAGAAGAGAAATCCCAGTGAAAACTCCCCAGCCACAGCACCAAGCAGTGGGGGAGCGGCTGGCAGTGCTTGGTCACTCTTGGCCTACGTCCTGCTGCTCACATCTTGCAACCCACAGCCCTTATCCAGCATGCTGCAATCTGCATCCTGCAACCTGAAATCTGTGCTCTGCATCCACCTACTTCATTCCACATCCTGCATGCTTTCTCCTACAGCCTGTACCTCACAGCCTGCACTCTGTAGCCTTTGTTCTGCATCCCACATCCTGCAACCTTCGTCCCGCACCCATCCTGCAGCCTGTGTCCTGCATCCCAGACCTTGCGTGCTATAATCACAGCTGGCATCCCACGCCTCACAGCCTGTATCCTGCATTCTGCTTGCCCCTCTTGGCCTGTGGACCTCGACCACAGAACAGTTTATCACAGTCCCCCTTGCAGTAGCAATCATGGAGGACCTGTCAGGCTCTGCCCACACCACCCATCCTGCCCCAGCTGTGTGTCTCCTGACAGACACTTGGGATGACCCAGGTGTCCTTCCTTCTGGTGGGCACATCCACCTCCCTGTGGGGCACTCTGAGGGTCAGGCCATGGATTTGTGCATGTCCTCACGGCAGCCGGAGTTTGGGTGGCATCTTCTGCTCATTGGCCTGCTGGGATGGAGGAAGGGACAAGGGGATGGATGGGCCATGGCCACAGGTGCACACAGACTGGGGACTCCCTGTCCTTTGCCTGCTTCTTTTCCTCTGATCTTGCCCCCCTTTCCTGGGGCTGTGGAGCTGGGGAGCCCTTTTAGGGAGAGGAGGCTTATAGGGGATCAGGGCAACAGGATGGTCCCTGTGCCCCAGTGTGTGCCACAGGCTGCTGTGCTGGGCTGGTGCCAGCCCTGCTGACAGCTATGCCGGAGGCTTCGCATCCCTGAGACGATGAGTCAGTTCCCATGAGTCAAGGAGGCTGATCCCGGTGACAGCCACGCTTTCCTTGGCTCTGCTGTGTCAAAAGAGAAAGTCACTTTCTCCAGCTGTCCTTGCCTTTCTCTGCCCTGCTCGGTGCCAGCACCCAGGGCTCTCCGTGCTTGCCAGAGGACCTGTCTTGCTCACCTCGCCTGCAGCATTCAAATAGCTGGAAAGAGCCACCAACAAGGTCCCTTCTGTGCCCCTGTTGGGACAAACCCCTGGGTTAAAAGTAAAGGGTACTGCTCCACTGTGACAGGCCCTCAGCACGTCCCTTCCTGTGTGCCCTGTCCCAGCCCAGGGCAGGCTGTGCCCTTGCTTTCCAGGCACCGTGTCCCTCACGGTCCCCTCTCCCCCGCAGTGATGTGATGTTTGTGGTGGGCCGGGAGCAGCAGAAGGTGTTTGCGCACCGCTGTGTGCTGGCGTGCCGCTGTCAGGCGTTCCGCGGGATGCTCGGCCAGGCGCCAGTGGGCAGCCAGGACTCCTCCAACAGCATCCCACCCCAGGGCCCCTTCATCCTGGGCAACGTGCAGCCTGAGGTCTTCCTGGCCGTTATCGAGTTCCTCTACACCAACAGTGTCACCCTCAACAGTCACATCGTGAGTGGGGATGGGGCTGATGGGGGTGATGGACATGGGAGGGACGAGAGGGGGATGCAGGGGAAGGGGGTGCTTTGCAGCTCTGGGTGTGCCAAAGTTGGAGGAGATGGTCTGTGTGATGTTCTCTGGCTGGCTAACAGTGCAATGAATGTGTTGGGTCTCAACCCAGCACAGTGGGGTGTCCAGAGCACCTTGTCCCAGCCTTGGGACATCTGGCTGTGCACACCCTGGATGGTGGGAATGAGGACACCACAGCAGGAGACCTAAATTTTTCTCCATCCAGCAGCCTTGTCACCCATGCCGCACTTGGGAGCTCCCATGGAGGCAGGAGCACACCTGCCCTTTACCCTGGGCTGCTCTGCCTGTCCATGCCCCTGCACGCTGATGCTCACAAGGTTCCTCTTGCTTGCAGGCGCTGGAGGTGCTGACCTCATCGGTGGAGTATGGCTTGCAGGACCTGTGCAAGGTACGACCCTGTTTAGCCTGGGAGCAGTGGTCCCTGAGTACCCCCGGGCTGGGCAGCACCCCAAGATGATCCCTGCATGGCTGGTAGCTGGAGGTGCCTCTGAGGAAAGCACCGTGGTGCATCATGCAGGCTTGGCCCTGCTTCTTGATCCTGGAAGGTCTCTCCAGTGGGATCCCCCTTGAGGGGGTGCAGCAGCGGCTGGGAATCCCACAGGGGAATCCCGAGAAATCATGGGGAAGGACATGGAGTTTCACATCTCCTGCACAGCAAAGGTCAGAAGGAAAACCCCTGTGCCATCGCCCATGCGTGCTCTCCGGTCATCTGACAGGATGATGCAGTTAAAGAGAGCCCTGATCCTTGGGCGCAATCAGCACCCCGGCTGTGGTGCTGCCGAGGAGATGCTGCTTCGGGTGGGAAGGTTTTGGGAACGCAGCAGGGAGCAGAGAGGAAGGGTGGGAGCTGGACGAGGAGGGGGCAGGGAGCTGGAGCAGCTCAGTGTTGGGAGGGCAGCCAGGTCACGTCATCAGCCTGATTCCTGAATTACAGCCTGGCTGTACGCGTGACTTGCCATCTCACACCCAGACTTCCCCTCCCTCCCCATCGTGCCGGGAAAGTACCTCAGGAGCTGAGGAATCATGGGCTCCTCTCTGCCAGGGCAGTGGGATGGGACCTGTGGGAACAAGCTCAGCAAAAACCCAGATGTGGCACAGAGCTGTCAAACAGCTGTCTGGGCAGGGAAGGGATGTAAGGGATGTAGCAGAAAGGGGGATCTAGTGCTCCCGTCACATGAGTCACACCCCACCACCCAGCACGTGCATCCTGAGGGGGATGACCTGCATAGAGGAGGGATGGGAGGGAAAGGGGCTGACCAAGGACAGCTGGGGAAATCATGGCAGTGTGCCCAGCTGCAGGGTGACCTCATATCCCTCCTGCCAATGACTCAGGGCCCTTCTGCCCTAGGTGCCAGCTCCTCCCTGCATGTCACATCCCCTTGGGTTTCCCAGAGACTCTGGTAGGCAGCTGAGACAGGCAGGAGAGATGTCCCACTCGCTGATAAACATGCTGGTCTGTCTGCATCTCACCTGCATCATCCATGTGTAGGATGCAGCTGGAGATGCTGGTCCCCCAGCAGTCACAGCCAGAGCACAGCTGGCAGGCAGGGCTGGGGCAAAGCTGAGGTCACCCAATGCACTGCAGCTGGCACCAGGATTGTGCCCTATGGCAGAACATGAGTGGCATCTGTAGACAGGGCTAGGGGACCTGCCTGGGGCTATCAGATTGGCTGGGTTTGGTCACATCAATCTTGGTCCCTGGCTCCATCAGTGGCCAAGCTGGCTGCCCACATCCACACTGCAAGACCTCATCCCACAGGCCATTGCTTATGAAACCCTTGGGGGGCTGGAGGTGCCACATTCCATGTGCTGGGGGCTCAGGGGATGCTGAGAGTTGTGCGGGGGGATGGCAGGGTTGTGTCCCCCCCTTTGCCCACCCTCCCTCTGTCTGCCTTCCAGCTCTGTGTCAAGTTCATCAAGGACACACTGTGTGTGGAGCAGGTCTGCGAGGCCCTGCAGGTAAGAGTGACACCATAAGGGTCACAAAGGGTTAAAAATAACCTGTACAATTTTGGGGCAGGAGCAGGCTTGACCTTCCTGTTCTCGGCTGGACAGTGGGGCAGGATTTCCCATTCACCCCTGGCCAGGAAGCTGCCCTGCCAGCTCCCAGACCACTGGGATTGTACCAGGGATGCAAGGGACAGTGGGGCCACCAGAGCCTGGCAGAGAAGTGTCTTCACACTGCCCTGAGCAGGGCTGGCCAGAACTCCCCAGTGCCAGGGCTTTGTCATCATCTGCGTGAAAATGGGAGGCACTGGGATTTGGGGAGCCAGTCCCAAAATGCCTGCTGTGAGGTGAGGCACCTAAAAATAGCCTTGGGAAGGTCCTAATGGCCCTGGCCATGCTACTTGGTGGGACCTAGGCTGCTCCCCTGAGAAGGGGGATTTGTTTCATCTCCCACGAGCTGAGACAATCTTGGGGTGAGGTGCCTGCCCCAGAACACAGAGCTCCAGCCAGATGTGATGCCAGACCACTGTGACATAAACAAAGCTAAAACTGGTCCAGAGGAAACAAAATAAGAAACCCCAAAACCCCAGAACAAAACAAACCTGAAGAAAACAGCTCGCCTTCCCTCCCCACTTACGTCAGCACTGGTCCCCTGCTGTGGTGGAGGGGGAGGTGATATTCACCCTGCATGTGCTGGTCCCGAGTACCCCACACACTGCTGTGGGGGGATAGGGACATGCCTTCCTGGTAACCAGATGGGCAGTGCCAGCCTTGGGACAAGCATTGCTCAGTAGAGCTGGGAGAAAATAGGAGCAACCCCAAATTCCTGCTGCAGTGAGGGATGGCAGCTGGGGCTGGCACCAGGGGCATGGGGCACTTGTGGGGGGGCTTTAAGCTGACCCTGTGCCCACACAAGGAGCACTGGGGACTGGTGGTTTCACGTGCCTGCAGTGTGACCTTGTGAGAACAACACGAGGGTCTCTCCCCCACTGTGGGCTGGGTGATGTCCCTGAGCAGTGGTGGAAAATCACACATGCTGCTGAGGGTGGGGCTGGGTGACCGCTGTGGGTATTAGAGCCACCAAAACATTTGTTGTGGGGCAGGCCGGAAAAGGAGGGGATCTTGGTGTCCCTTCCTCCCTACACTCTCACTGTGGTACCCAACCCAGAGGGATGTCTGCCTCACCTGTGTCCCTGAGAGTGCCCGTGTTTCTGGAGGGCTTTGGCGGGGAGTCCCTCCTGCCCTGGACCCCTTTGCAGGTGTCTGTGTTGTTTCACAGGCCGCGGTGACCTATGGGCAGGTGGACCTCCAGCAGCACTGCCTGGCCTTCATCGAGGGCTGCACCGAGGTAAGTGATGGGGGAGCATGGTGTGGGGTACCCCAGGGCATGGCGGGGCACGTGGCATGGAGAACACTGCATGAGGCAAAGGAGCAGGGCCCCTAAGGACGGGATGCCTGGAGGCTGGGAAAGAAGCAAAGGGTATTTGGAGAGAAGATGCTGGGTGAGGGGCAGAGGCAGGCTGGGGGGTACTGGAGTGCCAGGGGATTGGAGTTTGGGTTGGGAGATGCTGGGATGCCAGGCAGGGATGGCACCAGGATGTATCTGATGGAGGGGGGTGGTGGTTGTGTGGGGTCCTGGTTCCAGTGCCCAGTGTTGTGGTGTGCTGGCAGGCAGTGGTGCGGACACAGGGCTTCCGTGAGCTCTCCGACGTGGTGTTGGCGCGGGTGCTGCGCAGTGACCGCCTGGCTGTGGACGAGCTGGACCTGGTGCAGGCTGTGCGGGAATGGGCACACGTCAGCTCGGTGAGTGTCACACAGCAGGGACCACCCAGGGGTGCCTGGGCCCCCACCAGCCTGGGCTGGGAACGTAGGCACCCTCTCCCTGAGCCCAGGGCTCTGTGATACACACAGAAGCTGTGTCACTCCCCCCAAGCCTCTGCCTCCCCTGGTGCCCAGGACATCACTGACCTCATCCCTTGCATCCTGATGTCTGACAGGCTGTCCTGGAGCGTCCAGTGCCAGAGGTGGCTGCCCTGCCCGTGAGGGAGCTGCGTCTACCCTTGCTGGCACCCAGCGAACTGGTGACGTTGGAGAGCTACAACCAGCAGGACCTCCTCATCCCGGTGAGCTGCTGACTGTTCTTAGGGTCTCCTGACTGACCTCCAGGGGCTGGAGGATGCTGCAGGGGGGAGGACCACGCTGTGGCCATGCTGATGCCCTCATCCCTCATCCCCACAGGTGGAGAACATCGCGGCAGCCTGGCGTGCCCACGCACTGAGGAAGGGCAGTGGGGTGCCCTCCCGCCTCTGCCGTCCCCGCCGGGGCACGCGGCCCCGCGACCATCACCGTCACCTCGAGCCACACGCCAAGTAGGGGCTGGCAACAGGTTTTGTCCAGCCCAACCGGGGGCTCTGCAGCGGAGCAGGGTGTGGGGCTGGGCACGGATGCTTCTGTGGCCAGGAGCATCGATAAAGTGCATTGTTCCATGTCACAGCGTTGGGGCCAGGGCAGGATGCCTGGGTGACCCCAAAAAGTGATGCAGGGGCTGTGGGTAGGGTAGATCTGGGCTGTGCGATGGGTGCAAGGACACTGCAGGCAGCCCAGGCAGTGACCCCAGGGTGGCGGGGCTGCAGGGATCCCTGCGGGATGGGAACCCAAGATGAGCTGCCCCTTCCCCGGGGCCGTGCTGCCCTCCCCCGGCAGTGGGGCCATGCTGCAGCGGGAGAGGAAGCCGGCACCTGCCCGGGCAAGGGCACGGGGACCCTGGGGCTCGGAGGCGGGCAGGTAGGAGGGAACACACGGGCATCTTTGCACGCACCGCTGCACAGACAGGCTCCCATCCCCCGCGCCCCCCAAGCCCTGCCAGCAGGCCACACACACGTAGGACAGGCTGCCAGCCCCCCGTGTGCCACACACACGCTGCACACAGTGTGCAGCCCCCCTTGCACCCCCCCATCGCGTGTGTGCACACAGAGCTGGGTCTGTCTCAAGCACACACACCCCCCTTCCAGCTGTGTTCCCCAGGAGAAAGGGCCGGACACAGCAGGTAATTTATATATAATATATATATTTACTCTTTAAAAATAAACCTTCGGTCCCCACTACCGCCTGTACAAACTACAAAAATAAACCTTTGCTCTTTTTGATATAAATAACTTAGATGG
>VZTI01003091.1:0-12257 GCA_013397865.1 Struthidea cinerea | reverse complement strand
CACCCCTGCTCAGTGGCAGTGTCGGGAGGCTGGGGGGGCTGGGGCCGCAGGCACGGCAAACACCGCTGGAGTTAAAGTGCTGGGTAACGGCGCGGACGGTGCCCGGGATGGGGATGGGGGCGGGACAGGGGCTGGCTGCAGGGACAGCCCCGTTGCACGGGGACATGGTGAGAAATACGGTTTCCCAGCAAGATGTGCCTGGTGGCACCGTGGGAGCCCACATCAGCGTGCACTGTCCTGTGCGTGCTCAAGCCTGTGCCATCCCCTGGGCAGAGCACGAGTGTGACACAGGGGGCTGTGATCGTGGGACAGCTCAGGGGCTTGGCACAGGAAGGACCACTCCAAGGATCTCCCCCTTCCAAAACCCCGCCTGTGCGCTGGGGAGCAACAGGCTCCCTTTCTCCACTGTGGCACATCCGTGATCTCCAGCCTTCCCATCCTTGCCGCTGGGGAAACTGAGGCATGGACTAGCATGCTGGAAGGGGTGAGCTGCCCATGGAGTGGGGGCATGAACAGGTCTGTGCCCCTGGGTTCCTGCTGCCTCCAGTGGGCAAAGGGTCTGCCCGCTCCCTGCCTGCACCCTGGGCAGTCGGGCGAGGCTGTAGGCTGAGAAATAAATCTTTTAAAATAAGCTTAAAAATATATATCTCTCTATAGATAGTTTCCCTTTGCAATAAATAAAGGTGAGGGTGCCCACCCCAGGCCTTGCCCATGGCACACCAGGGCATAGCTGGCTCTGGGGCTGCCCCCTTATCGGGACAGGGGGCATCAGGGCACCCTGTTGGGGTACCCCAGCTCATGGCCCGGGATGGGTGGTCCCAGGAGGAGGTGATGGGGAGCAGGCAGTGACCCCACAGAGGGGGAGCTGGCATGGCACCAAGTCCACCTTGCCAGCAGCTCCAGAAACAGAGGGGGGAGTTAGTGCTTCCATTTCTGGGGGGCAACGAGCCCAGGGCAGGATAACCCCAAACCCTGGGTGACGAGACACGGCACCAACGGTACAGCCTCAGGTGAGGGACACGCGGGCACGGCGTGGCCTGCACACAGCTTGCATAGAAGTGCCAGCCTGCCCTGCCAAGCCCCGGTGCAGGGTGCAGGGGGGCCGGTCCTCCTCAGCCAAGACCGCTCCGGCGATTAGCAGCACGACGCGGGCGACCCCGCTCTGCACCCTCCTGTGCCCACTGGGTGCTGGGGAGATGCTCTGCCCAGGAACCAGCAATCTGCAGGGAGAGAGATTCGGGAGGTCACTTGGGTCCTGCCACACCCACCTCACACCCCCACGGTGCCATACACCAGCCCTGGGTAGGGTGTCCCCAAGCTCACCTAGCGCCGGGCACCTGCACCGTGGTGTCCCATGTTCTGCATCTCAAAGGTGTCAGGCACAGCGGTGCCGCTGGTGCTGGGCTCGTCCAGGCAGTCCCGCTCGCTGCTGGTGAAGCCCTCAGGGCTGAAGCTGGGGTAGGAGCCAGGCAGAGTGGGGTGCAGGGCCACCGTCACCGACGCGGTGGCCGTGACGGTGGTGTAGCTGCCGGCAGGACCCTGCAGGTGGGTGCTGTAGGTGGGCAGGGCTGCAGGGGGGGCTGGCCGGGTGCCTGGCGGGCTGGGCTGCGGGTGCTCTCGGGGCAGTGTGGTGCACGGCTCCCCGAAGGGCAGGGGGGCTCCAGGCTGAGGGCCAGAAGCCTCTTTCTTCCCCTGAACATCCAGGCTGTCCTTGTAGGGCTTCAGCACCTGGAGGGGGAATGTGAAGCATGAGGGTCCCCAGTCATACTGAGCATCCCTCTGGCAACACCACCAGCCCCTGCCCCCCAGCTCTATCCATGACCCTCTCCCTGGGGATGCAGGGGAGCTGGCAATGCCACAATGGGCAGAGACACTCACGGTGATGAGGGGGAAGCTGGGGTCCTTGCCAGCCTCCAGTAGGATGTGTGCTGGGGCGGGGGGCACAATGAAGGGTCCCCGTGGGCTGCCTGGCCCCATGCTCTCTGCGTAGTGCTCCGTGTCTGAGGGCTCGGGGAAGGTGGCGGGCCAGGCTGGAGCGCGCCGGACGTACATTCCCCCAGGGCCCAAGCATGGGGGTACTGACTCTGGTGGGGGTAGGCAGGGGCCATTATCCACCAGGGATGCCTGGGGAGAGAAGACAGGTCAGAGGAGCCAGGGACAGAGGAGTATGGAGAAGTAGGGAGTATGGGTTGATGTGAGGATGGAGATGCAGGTGATACCAGGTGAAGCAGGGATGGGATCAAATGGATCAGCGAGGGATGGGGGAAGTTGAGTGTGGGATGAGGCCGGAATGGGGTCAGGTAGGTATGGGGCAAGTAGGATATGGGTCAGAAAAAGGATGACGTAAAGAAGGGATAGTACCGAGCAAGGGATGGACTGAAGTGGGTTTGAGATGAGGCTGGGATTGGACAAGGCAAAGATGGATAAAGGGTGAAAGGTGTGCAGGGAGAGGGGCAATGGGGGACGGAGAGAGGTGGGTACAGGGTTGAGGAGGATCAGGGAGAGGTGGGATGGAGGGGTCTTGTACCTCAGGGGGTGGCCCGATGACAGAGAGCAGGACAGGCAGCAGCACCAGCCCATTGAGCAGCCCCAGCAGCGTCAGGATGGTCAGCACCGCAAAGAAATACCTGATGGGGCCATAGGCACATGGGGTAAGCAGGCACAGCCATCATGAACCATGTCCTATCCCAATCATGGCTTCCCATGCCACACACCCTGGCCCTGCCATGTCTCCCCAGCCTCCAGGCAAGATGGAATGGGAGTCCCAGCAAGACATCCTCCCCAGCTGCCCCACATCCCCACTGCCAGACAGCGGGGCTGCCCCACCCACCAGCCCCCACTGCCAAAGCTTTTGTAGGGCAGCAAGTGGCTGGTTTACCCTTCTTCAGTGCTCACCTCATGATGAAGTCAAACTCAGAACCAGCCAGCATGAGGACACCCAGGAGGGTGGAGACAGCACCATCCATCACAGGGGCAAAAGTGTGCTCCAGTGCTGCGGCCGAGCGCACGTTCCTGCTCCCTGCAGCTGTCAGGAAGCCCTGAGTGGGATGGAAATGTCATGCAGGGCTGTCCCTGTGTGCCACCCCTGATGGGCCATCCATCAGCACATGGCCAAGGGGATGAGGGTGCCAGGGAGTGGGAACTGGGATCTGCCTGTGCTCACCAGGGCCACGTGGACAGTGAACTCCACACCGATGCCCACTGAGGCGATGAGGATGACCACAGGGATGGCGCTCAGCTTGATGCCCATCAGCCCCATGATGCCAAACAATTCCACAGCCATCATGGCCAGGATGGAGACCTGGAGGGTGGTGGGGTCAGTGAGGGATGGCTTTGACTGGCTGCCCCCTTTCCCTGACAAGCCTGATCCTACTCCATATACAGCAGCCTCACCTCACTGACCCTCTTCTCTCTATTTGGGGTGTCCTTCTGTCCCATTTTCTGGGCGTAGACCTCACCCTGCTCTGCATAGATGTCATCAAACCCCTGCCTACTACACACATTCCCTTCATAACGGGTTCCCTGACCCCTCCATATGGGTGCTCCCCTCACACTCTTCTACCTGGATGCATCCAGGGCCCCCTGTTCCCTTCATCAATGATATAACTACTCCCTCCATACAGGAGACCCACCCATTGCTACCCCCATATGGGTGTCCCTTCCCAGGGTGCCCCTGTCCACTCCATCACCCAGCTCCCATGAAGCAGGTACCCAGGGCCACTCAGCAGGATGGGAGAAAGGCTGGATGCCCCCGACCCCACCCATCAGGACCATTCCCATGCATCAGGGTGCGTGCTCACGATGATGCCGGCGGTCCAGGGGTTCAGCAGCAGCAGGGCACAGACGAGGAAGGTGCAGGCCAGCAGGATGCTGATGGCCAGCAGGAACCAGTGCCGCAGGCCGATGTACTGCTCCCAGAAGAGGAAGGGGTAGCCGCTGGGGTAGCTCAGCACGCCGTGGCGCTGGGCGGCCTCCCGGCAGATGGCCCGTACACTCTCAATTGCCTCCACGAAATCGGATGTGCGACGCAACCCGCTCAGGTAGAAAGGGAACTGGGCGAACTCCAGCGGCTGGGCTGCTGGGACTGGTGAGGAGATCACGGGCAGTGTGAGGGTACGGGCAGTATGGGTGTACAGGCAGCACAAGAGCACCACAGTCACACCAGCCCGAGTAGCCTGATGCCTGGCTAGATACCACAGGCCTGGGGAGTGTGTAGGGAACAGACTGGGGTCAAGGAGGAGGGCATTTCTCTGCCTGCAGGATTTTTATGCATTAGCAGCTTACTCTTTGCAGTGAGATGCTCATGGGCTGGAGCAGGGGTGTGTTGCTAAGGGCACAGGGAATGTACGGTGGGATGCTCAGGGTGTGGATCCTTCAGGAGGATGAAGGTGAAGCATGTGGAAGCAAGGCAATTTACCTGATGGGTTAAGGGATGTGGGCGGGTTTCCCTTCGGGGCAAAAAGGTGTGGGGAGTGGGGTACTCTGCAGGAGGATGCTGGGGGCAGAGGGGCCCTGGGGAGCCCACCATGCTCACTCACTTCGCAGATTCTCGCCCGTGGTGTCATACTTGTCATGAATCCACTCAGGGGGAGGAGGGTAGAAGTTGGCCTGGGAGGCTGCAAAGCCCAGAGGGTCGTTGCTGGCCCACACCGTCAAGCAGATGTAGAAGGTGTCGGGGGGGATGATGCCGTTCTCGTCCACCAGCCGCCGCGTGGTCAGCTACAGGAGAGACCAGGAGCGGGCATGAGCTGGGCAGCTGGGGCAGAATCATCCCCATCCCAGTCAGCCCAGCCCTGTCACTACTCACCTGATTAAAGTTGAAGGGCTCCTTCTTGTTGCCAGTCTGGATGAGGAGCTTGTAGGCCAGTGCGCCATCCTCGGAGCCGTTGCGGTAGCTGTCATGGGTGATGCGCCCGGCCTGCCAGTCCCTGTCAAAGGTGGCCTGGAGCCCTGGGGATGCAGCATGGGGGGTGAGTATCCCTGGGGACACACCACCCTGCACACCAACCCGTGTGGTGACAGAGCGATGGGCACACAGAAACCCCAGGGCTCAGCTTCCAGTGCTGGGCACCTTGGGACCACTCTCCCCAGGGTACTGCACACAAGGGAAGGCATTCCCAGGCCAGTGGGGAGCATGCAGGCTGGGGAAAGGACTGTCAGGCAGGGGAGGTCATGGAGAAGAGGCATGTCCCTCACCTCGCAGCCAGTCCTGGAAGTAATGGAGCCACATTTTGGGCAGGTCGCGGTTGCCCTCCCGCACCACGTACTTGACAGTGCTGAAGGCCTGGTGCAGACTCAGCAGGGCAGCCTGGGCACCCGGGTAGTGGAAGCCACCCTTGGTGACAATGAACATGTTGTAGAAGGAGAAGTACTTGAACTGGGCTGAGATGAAGGCGTGTGCCTTGGTGTCCCGTGGCACAATGTCCGTCAGGTAGAGGCCATCATGCACCATGGTGGTGCCGTAGAGGCTCAGCCCCAGCAGCGCCAGGAACAGCACCACCACCACCACCTGTGGGGACAGCAGGGGGGTCAGGCAGGATCCTGTGCCACCCACCTGCCTTGAGTGGCACCACCAGGGCCGCCCCCACCTCACCTTGGTCCGGGTGCGCAGGAGGAGCGGGGCGTACTTCTCCCGGGCGAAGTCAGCGAGGCTCCAGCGGCAGAAGGGCAGGGGAACGCACTCCCGCCCGCCCTTGGCCTCATCCAGCTGGGACAGCAGATCCCGGGTGGAGCTGGATGGGGCGAAGACCTGCGAGCCCAAAGGGTCAGTGTGCGGTAGGAGGACGGCAGGTGACGTGCACACCTGGGAGGTGGGTGGCAGGACGGTGACAATGTGGTGGCCTGAGGGGTCACACCGGGTGAAGGCTTGCACGGTGGTGGTGATCTGGGTGCTGGTGGCCACGCCAGGGTGCCCATAAGGAGACGGGTGGCAAGCATGGTTGTCATTGGCATCAGCAAGCTCTTGGGGCTGGATCTGGATGACCCGTGAGGAGCAAGGACTGTGTGGAGAGAGTGAAGGAGCAGAGAGAGGAGGAGGAGATGTTTAGTCACCCCAGTGACAGAGAGAACACTGGGGTCAGACCCATCCCAGCCAGCCTGGCGCTGGTACCTGTAGAAGCAGCAGAGGATGTCAAGCCGGCGTTTCTCTCGGCGGTGCAGGTCCAGGCTCAGGATAGCAGGGAAAACAAAGAGCACCATGGCGAAGTTGAACACCACAACCACTGCAGCCTGCAGGTATTGGGGGACACACATCAGAGCAGGGTCCAGCCATCCCGTCCTATCCCCTGGAAAGAGACCGTGGCCCTACCTGGAGGGAGAAGGCGCGCAGGGCAGGGATGGGCACCAGGGCTGCCATGAAGAAGGCGATCATGTTGCTGACAGAGGTGAGAGCCACACTGGTCCCCGTGCGCTTCAGACACTCGCCCGTCCGCTCCTGCAGGGACAGAGAAGGGGTGGTGAGAGGGACCATGGGGAGGCAGGAGGAAGCCAAGAAGCCCCCGGGCAGCACTCAGTGCTCACCTTGAAGGGGATGTGCTGGCTCGTCTCAGTAAAGGTGTGAGCCAAGAGGAACATGTCATCCACCCCAATGCCGAGGGCCAGGAAGGGCAGGACCTGCCAAAGAGCAGTTGGCGTCAGTAGAGGGACATGGCCACCATTTGAGAGGGGACTTGGCCACCCCAGAGCCCCCAGGGTCCTACCCACCTCACAGTACCCAGCTCTTCCCCAGCACATACCTGGGTGGTGGCTGCATTGAAGGAGATGCCCAGTAGTGAGCAAAGCCCCAGGCCAGAGGCGACGGAGAGAGCCACAAGCAGGACCCCAGCCAGGCCCACAGCCCCTTGGGACTTGGAGCAGTCCCACCGCAGCATGGTGACACAGGCGTAGGCCAGCTGGAAGAGCACAGTGGGTTAGCAGGGACAGGGGGGCGATGGAGGGATGGCGGAGGACTGAGAGAAGGGGCACACGCACCATGAGGAGGTAGCCCCCAGCCACCCGGATGACGCTGACGTCGGAGAAGGACTTCATGATGTCATTGAGCGTGGTGGTGGAGAAAGCGTGGACGCTCTGTGTGGCGTTGGGAGGGATGGAGTCCTGTGCCAGCTGCCAGAGGTGCACCCCATTAGAGGAGTCAGGACCCCCCTGCTCTACAGTACACCCGCCCCAGAGCCATTCAGGGTGTCAGCACTGCCACTGACAGTCCCTAGGGACCCACCAGACCACAAGCGAGTAGTGCCAGGACCTGTGGCCACATGAAAACCTGGGCACAGAGGGATGCCATGCACAGGCTCACCCCTGCCCAGCCCCATGTGGGGGCTGTTCCCGGTGCTCACCTCCACGAATTTCCTCTGCCAGGCCTCCAGGATGGCTCCCGCCTTCTCCTCACTCCAGCTGATGTCATGGATCTCGTAGTCATCCTTGAAGTGCTCATAGAGCTGCCGGGGGCTCATGAGGAGGAACATGGTCTGCAGGGCCTCGGCGCTGGGGACAGGCACGCACCTCGCTGGGACTGGCTGCAGCGCCCCAGGATGCAGGAATGGGTCCATCCCCCACCCCACGGCTCCCATCCCCATCACAGACACCCAGGAGAGGACCCAGGCATCCTGCCCCCATGCCCTGCCTTGCTCCAAAGTGCTGCCTTGCTCACTGGCCCCACACACCAGCCTCCCAGACAGCCCCACAGCCCCTCCTGCAGCCAGGGCAAGTGTCCTGCCCTGTGCCTGGGGATTCCCACACCACAGCAGCTCTCACCGTAGCAGCTTGCCCTGGGAGTCTTTGGTCGTGCCGCCTAAAATCAGCTCCTGCTGCCAGCGCATGAACTTCCTGGAGAAGCCGTGGCAGCCCCCCGAGAGTTCGGCCGGGATGTCAGGGCTCTGCAGGTGGAGGGGAGGTGTCAGGATCATGGGGCAGGCAGGAGAGCAGTAAGCCCCCACACCCAGTGCTGGTCCTCATGGACTGTGACCCACCTGCTGGCTCTGCTTGTTGGGGGCACTGGGGGGACACTGGGGGTCCCGGGGGTCCAGGCAGGGCCGCTCCATGTAAGCCTGTCCCACCTCGGCCTTGTCTAGCAGCTCTTTGAAGCCTTCCAAGGATGTGAACTGCCCCAGCTCCTCCATCAGCTGCACAGGGTCCAGGTTGCTCCACTGGATGTCCGGGCGGCCCCTGGGCAGAGAGCAGCACTGGGGTCATGGGGGATGCCAAAACCACACGCAGTACCACCACCACCGCTGCCAACCCATCCTGTGGGTGCTGGGGGTGCCCTCAAAGGCAGGATGCGAGGATGCAGATGAGCAGCGTCAGACTCCAGCGCATCCCTTACCCCCTCCCGGGGCCGCCCGCAGCATCCCCCGTGCCCTGTGCGCCGCAGCGGGCCATGCCCCGAGTCAAGTAGCGTGCCTGATCCTGTTAGTCCGGGACAAAGCAGGGGGAGCCGGCCCTGCTGCCTGGCCCCGCTTTGTGTGAGCAGTCAGGCCGATTACTGCCCGTGGGCTAACATCTTGATAGAGGGGAGCAGGCAGGCAATAGCTCCCGGTATCCCTTACCGCCCTTCCTGCTATTTTTCCCCAAGCTGGAGAGTTTGAGGCTCAGCAGAGGTCCTGGGGGCTCAGCACAGTGCTGGGAGCTGGGCGTGGAGTAGGTTCTTGGAGGTCCACCAGGACCCCACGGGACTTGGGTACCCAGGAAAAGGGCTCTTCCCATTGCCTGCAGATGCTCTGCTCCCTCCACCCCAGCCTGGGGAGCTGGGGGCCAGCTTCCAGCCTCACTTGGCTTCTTTTTTAAGACAGAAAGGACACACAAAAAAGCCAATAACCCAGCCCAGTGCTCCAAAGAGGGGAAGAAAAAGCCCCGAGCAAGTGTGGGCTCTGGGGAGAAACACAGCCTAATAATTCATGAAGGCTGGCTGGGCCAGAGCCGGCCGCTCGAGATTCCCACATACCAACCGGAGCTGCTGCTGCTTCCAAAGAGAGCCCCTTTTATCTGCTTTCGCTTGCTTCACTGAGCCAGGGCAAATCCTTTTGTCTTTCCATAGATTGCTGCTCTTTGTTCTCCCAGCTCCCGCCCCGCTCACCCCTCGGCGTTAAAAAGGGGGACGAGTCCCCATGGGCTGGCCGGCACTCAGCCGGGGTGCCCGCCCGGGCACCCGTTCTCTCGGCTGCGAGGAGAGATGAGTCCCATCGCCGCTCCGGTGCCACCCTGCCTGCCACGTACCCCAGCCCCAGGACGCTGCCCACCCCGGCAGGCAATGCCACTGGCATCCCGCTGGGCACAGACACCCCAGCCCCACTTGCTCCTGCTCCCGGCAGCTCCCCAGCCTGGGATGGGGAGAACCTGAGGTGCTGGGGGGGCAAAACCAGCCCCCTAGTCCTGGCTGGGGATGCTGCGGCCCCTTCCCCCTCCTCCCGTCCGCAGCAGCCTGAATAAGGCCACTATTTCATCTATTTGGCAAGGGGCAGCTTTCAGAGCAGCATTAGCATGAGAAAGCACGGGGCTGCGTTTGCTGACAATGCACAAGCCGCCCCAGCTCTCCCGGACAAACACACGCGTAAACAGAAGGAATGTGGGGGAGGCTCCCCCGGCCCAGCCCGGGGTCCCCAGCCCCACCACCGTGGTGCGAGGAGCTGGCTGGGAGTCACTCGCCACCCAGCCCAGGGACTCCGGGCCCTCCGCGCCCCTGGACACAGCTCAGCAGTGTGGGTGCCCCCTCGCAATCGTGGCACCCACAAAGCGCTGCCAGGGGCAGGACAGCAGTCTCAGGGACTGCCTGCAGCACAGCCACTGGCCCCGCGTCCCCACCCCTGGCTGGTGGGCAAGCACGGCATGGCAGGGATGGGCAGCTCCTGCCTGCGGGCTGCAGCCCCCCTGCAGCGGTGCAGCCCTACCTGTGCCACCGAGGCCAGGCAGGGCAGGACAGGGACCCATCCCCAGGGGGTTGACCCAGCAGGACAGCAATGGTGGTGGGACCAACCTAGGGCTGAGCAGGACAAACCGCAGCAGCACCGAGGCACCTTGGAGCAGGCAGAGCCAAGCCGCAAAGGGAGGTTAAGCACAGCCCCTCGGCAGCATCCCCAGCTCCTGCTCCCACCCGTGGCCCCCCACACCTCAGGACAGTCCCACACACACACTCACGGGAGATAGGCTGAGCCTCCCTGCAGCTTGGAGCCTTCCCAGAAGCAGTCCAGTGGTGTCAGGATCACGCAGGGGAACAGCTTCTCTATCATCTGTAGGAGGAGATGCGAGGGGTCAGCAGGGAGGGATCAGACCCCTCAGTCTCCCCCAGCCTTGCTGGGCTTCCCAGACCTGGGCCTCCCACATCCAGCCAGCAGTGCCTTCACAGCACCTGGGGCTGACAAGCCCTGTCCCCACCACAGCCGGTCCACTGCCATTCTTTGATGGACTGATCCCGTGGGTCAACAGCCACCCCCTGGGGGCTCCGGGGGGCCATCCGTGACCAGCACTCACCCTCTCGATCATGCCGTTCTCAATGATGGGGACACCCGACTTGTAGCAGATCTTGTTCAAATCCCACGATCTGGAAAGGCAGAAGGAGGAGCTGAGAATGGGCCTATCCCACAGGGGACATGACAAGGGGTAGAGGGATGTGCAGGGCACGGCGGGGGTCCCAGTCCCCCATCTGGAGCCGGACTCACTTTCCGTACAGTGAGACTTGAACCTTGCTGGCGGCCAGGGCCGCCTCGAGGTGGAGCTGCAGGGCCTCCTGCGTCAGGATGTTATCCCCATCCCTCTTCGGGGTCTGGATCAACATCTGGGAGGTGTAGACTGACTCCTCGCCCAACTTCTCCTTGGTGTAGCGCAGCTCCTGGCTCACACGGCTGCCTGCTGTGGAGGGGACCATGATGTGCTCTGTCAGTGCCAGGGCAGGCAGAGCCCCCATCCCACCAGTTTGTCCTGCCCGTCGGGATGCCCAGGGAACGGGATGGGCAGAATCAAGGCTGCGCAGCATCAGATGGTGCCACATTAACTCACAGGGGCTTCTTGGTGTGGGGTTCCCCAATTGCTGCATCCTCTGGGTGCTCACACCCAAGGGATCCAAACAGGGACCACCTGAGGACACAGTGGACCAGGCATCCCCCTTCCCACTAACACAGTACCCAGCACCAGAACAGCTTGTTGGATTTGCTTTCCCCAGAAAAAACCCACAGAGAGATGGTTGGTGAAGCAGAGCGGACCCAACTTGTCCACTCCCACCCGTGCACTGTGGTGGGTGCTGCAGATGCCCAAAACCAGCCCACAACATAGGAAGCGAAACTGGGGGCACCCCAAGCTAGCCCAGCTCCTGCATGGCACTCCAAGGCAGGCCGGGAATGAGTGTAGGGAGAGGCAGGCACCCCAAAGTTCTTGCAGGTGTAGGCTGCCGCAGGAGAGGTTTGGGGACAGGGGAGGGAGGTGGTGCTGGGGACATCACTTCCCTGCCAAGGCTCTGGGATGTGTCCCCCTTCAGCAGCAGGAGAGCTCTGAGCACAGCACAGCCAAGGTTTCTGGCTGAAGCCGCCGACTTCATTTGCGGCTGCCTCAGCGTGGAAGAGGAATCCCCTCCCAGCCAACGTGGCTGGGGCTGGGACCAAACCCTGCATGGCATTTCGTGTGGCTGAGCACCATCCCGGGGACAGCTGTCCCCATCCCCTTTGAATGTGGGGCTCCCATCCCTGCTGGTGTAGCAAACGGGAGACAACACAGCCCGGAGGAGGGTGGGAAGTGGATCCTGAGACCCCTCCCACGTGCAGCACTTGGCTGACCTGCTCCCAGCCCCCTGCCCAGGGTGGGAGGGATGCTGCCCTGGCACATCTGGGGTGTAGCCTCCATCCCAGTGCCACCCACTGGGGTACCCCAGGATGCCCAGCACGGGATGCATCCCAAGGCAGTGCTGCTGGCAGGGGCGAGGCCAGCTCCTGCCCAGCCCCAGGAAAGCGGGGGGAGGTCACGATTCATCTGCACCAGGACACTCCCTCAGCAAGAGGCGGGGGCCCCGGCGGGCCTGGCCCCCTGCCAGCACCGAGGAGGCCGGAGCGAGACCGCAAATAAGGAGCAGAATCTTCCCTTTTAATGACTTATTATATGGGTTGGTGTTTTGGGTTTTTTTTTCCCTGCTTTTTGGGAACGGGGAGGGCAAAGCATCTTTATTGTTCCTGGCTGGGCCAGGGAGCAGCTGGTGTCCATCAGATGCCAGTTGGGATGGAGGTTGTGCCAGGGACAGGGAGGGGGGGACATGGCCGCGGCTTTTGTGTGTGTGTCAGAGGGGA
>VZTI01003090.1:1794187-1855518 GCA_013397865.1 Struthidea cinerea | reverse complement strand
AAAAAAAAAAAAAAGCAGATGTGAACTCGGGAGCATTATGGACATTTGTGGTTTTAATATGAACTCTATGTGTACAGTTCTTTTTAAAGAAAATAATTAAAGTGGAGAGAAATGCTAAACCTAATTCAGAGGGAGTCTTAAAATCCAGTTAGTATTGTAATATACATTTTTCTGTTAAGGGCAGTTGGCCCTAAATTTGTTTTATGTATGTATTTGTTTATTTCTATATATATATGTATTTAGAACAGAGGGCTGTTGGCTGCAGTCAAACCTTGCGTGACCTCATTCAGGATGCCATTTCTCAGGTTCATTAGGGGTTATTTTAGTCTTGTAACACCTAATATTAATTTGGATTTAGATAGCAAATAGAAAGCTGATGCTAGCTTAGATTCTGGTCTCATTTTGTTGAAGTATCTGTTAATGGTCAAAGTAGAAGTGTTTGGGTTAATCCAGAGATGGACTCAAGATGTTGCCAGTCTTGAATCTGGACACACATTTAAAAGCTCAAGTGTGAGGTGGGTGGAGGGCTACTTGGACCATTATAAATATTTCAAGATGATGAATAAACAAAGGATAGATATTTTGATTTCATTCCATTTCTGTTATCAGCTGCCAATTCTTTACAGTCCCCACCCTAACTTTTAAGGCTAAAGCCAGACTGCAGAACCGTTGTAAATCTCCTCCTGAAACTCTCAGCTATGACAATTATTAGACTGAATCAGTTTGCACTGCTGAGCTACATCATCCTCTCTGGCTACAGCTGAAAGTGTTCACTAGTCATTTCTCATCCAGGTAACATATTGAATGTGTTTTTGAAGTGAACACCAGATCTGACTGCCTCTTGTAGCTGATAGGCATTGCACTGCACGGGAGCATTTGACGAAGAGGGAAATCCACTTGAGGACCAGGTTGTGCTGAGTTGTAGTGGGCTGAGATGTGCTTTTTGTTCATTGCCAGTGCTGCTTTGGGATGATAAACCATGACCACCTTGTCACAGAAACCTCTGCATAGTGTTTCTTACTAACATTGTCCCTGTCTAAGCCACTAGTGAAATTTTTTCTTGCTAGTAAACCATGTGCCTTGGAGAGGAGCCAGACCCAAAAATCGGATGGAAAATCAAAATAGAAAGAGATAAAAAGAGGGGGAGAGAGAGAGAAAGTATAGAAAGGAAATGGGGAATACAGAAAGTTTTCAGCAGTGTTTTGGATTTCTGGGCTGTATCTTCAAGCACGTGTCTGCGTTGATTTGCAGGCAGACAGAATCAGCCAGATATGAACTGGGAGTGCTGTGGCTGTGTTAGGGCAGTGCTGAACCTGGGTAGTCCGAGGCTGGCTCTCAGCAGGACTTGTGTGCACTTCCGGGGTAACCATGATGGTGTGATTTCACATTTGGAGCTGTCGGACTTGGAGGGCACAAGCAGACTCGCCTTAGTTCAGCCCAGAAAACAAAATGCAAATATGCCCTAGTGCAGGTAAGAAATTCCAGCAATCTTTCTGTCTCTGGCAGTGCTGAATTTATGACCTGGTCACACATTAACGCAGACATGCTGCTTTTTCTTACATCCATGGGGGTCCAAGGCCTGGATAAAGACCATCCATGAGTGAAAGGCAGTGTTGTACTCAAAACTGTGGTTTTTGTTCTGCAGAAAGAAAACACACCTTGTCTGTAATGTCAAATGTTATTTGTGTAACTGAATTGCTATCAGTATAATTAATGAATAATGAAGAGAAAAGAAAAATAGAGTATAATTCTGGAAAACACCTCAATAATGATGCAGTTGAAATTGCAATATACACCCTCCTTTGCACATACCCTTCCTCTGCAGTTATGCACAACCTTCCCCTGCCCTTTGGCTCACTGGCTTCAGTCTGGAAGAGGAGTTAAGTGCGTCATCAGTGTCCTAAGTCCTAAACAAGTAGGGCTATTAAAGTGGTGTTGAACATCTTTCCCTCTTACTCTAGGGTACATTTTGGACTATTTTTAGACTATTTTTTTCTAGCGTGCTTTAACACTTGAGGTTTTTTTACTAATCTTCACCTCCACATTACACCCAGATTTGATGTTTGGAGTGTCTACATCTATTAGCTACTTGCTTTTGTTCACTTTATTCACCTGAATAGCTGTTTTACACATTCTTTTCATCTGCAGTTCTTTCATTAGTGAGATAGTTGCATTCCCAGAGTCTCCAGTGCTGTCTCGTGTCCTTTCTCTTGTCATGCAGTGCCTGTACTCCTCTCTGCTGTGACCTGCATCCTCACTCTCAAGCCTTCTGCTCTCATACCTTGCCTTTACACTGAAATTATTTTGTTGTTCTAGATGATTTAAGTCTACTTCATTCATTAATACAAGCGAGCTGCTGGTGACAGCTGACTCTATAAAAATTATAGGTGTACAACAAAATTAACCAAAGATAAGGAAATAAAATAGACAAAGCAATTGCCACATGGTCATTAAAAAATTACTTTTACAAGGGGATAAAACTAAAAAAGCTCTAGGCAAGCTGAGACAACTCCAGAGAAGACTTGGGGAGTTAATGGAAAGCTGTGGATCCTGGGGCAGCCACAGCTTCTCTGGGCACCCTGTGCCAGGGCCTCCCTACCCTCACAGAGAACAATTCCTTCCCAATATCCCATCTAAACTGCCCCTGTGTCACTTTGAGGCCATTAATTCTGATGCAAATGATGTATAAAAGATCAAACCATTTCCTTTGCAGTTTTGCCTGCAGAACAGGACACCATGACCCTGACACCACCCCACTGCCACTGCTTTGTTTCTAACCTTCCCTGCCCCGAGCTCTCACTCCCAGACATCTCGTCCCACCCGGATTCTGCTCTGGGGACCGCACAAATTCCATAGCCAGGCCTGGGTTTGCAGGAGCAGGAGGGAATCAGGGCAGAAGCAGCCCCGGGGTTCATTAGTGCAGCGAGAGCAAACGCCAGCAGGACTTTACATGTTGGGAATTAATTACGTTTCAGGGATTGTTTCCTTTTGCTAAATGCCACAATGGGAAGATCTGACTTGTTTCAGGGGTCTTTGTCCGTCTATTTTCTCTCTTGTACCAATCAAATGGGATTTGTTTTAAATATCTCCTAAATCGAGCTGGCACGGGGACTTTAAAAGCCCCTGCTGGTAACCAGAACATGCTGAGCACCCCCAGCAGGTCAGAAAGCACCTCTGTGCTGCAGACCTGAGGGCAGAGCCTCTCCACAAACACTGCAGGATCCCTGGAATTTGAGGCAAAATATTATTTCATAGAGAAATAACAACTGTAGGATGGTCTCCACCCTTGCTCCAGTGCAGGTTCTGGAGAAGAGCTGCAGTGACAAACCCAGCTCCCAAATCCCAGCACCAGTCCTGCCCTGCTGGCACTCAAAGCTCAAAGCACTTTGCTCTCAGCCCTTCCGACTTTGGCTGTTTTCTCCCAGTGAAGTTATTTCTGGGGAACGCTCTTCCTGCAAGCCCAACTCATGTTCACTGGAGTTAAAATCAGCTTCAGTGAATAAAATTTATTTATTGTTAAGGTGTGACCCAGCAGAACAAGGACCAGACAGCATTTGGGATTTACAACGTGGTTTTACAGAGTAGCTGCCATCTTCCAATCTCCCTTGCTCCTGCTGCATTATATTCCCATAAATTCCTACCCGTGGGAGCAGACACCGATCCCATTTTCCCTGTGCAAAGGTGAACTGCAGTGAACCACACAGAAATGAAGACCTGTCCTGTGGTGAACCTCAACAGCTCCAAGCACAGGCTCCTATTTTTGCTTTTAAATGTCTCTGTTCCAGATCAGTCAGATGATATTTGCAACAAAGTCTTAGGGAGTCCAACACGAGGGGGGAAGAGGGGGAAGAAATCCCAGGGAAAGGCAGCAGCAGAGCTCCAGGGGGTGTGGAGGGATGGAGGAGCAACAGCACTGGGATGGGGGGCAAGGAGAGGCTCTGGGTAACCCCTCCCTGCTTTCCCAGCACAGCAGTTACAATCTCTGACACTGAACTGGTAAATTCTCCTGCTCTGACCCACTTCTGCGCAGGTTACACGGATGCAGATCCAGGAGGGCCAGGAGCCCTCAGGGTGGGAGAAGTTGAGGACCGAAACTTTGCCTTGGAGGGACATTGAAGGAACAGCCTTTGGGTTTGACCATAATGACCTTTATTGGAGACAGGTGGGGTCATTTATTACACAGAAGCAACACCACGCCATTCTCATCCCATTTAATTCCTTTCAGTCTCCTTATAAATCTGTAGCAAAAGTGCACTTTTAACAGTTTTTCATCTATAGCATATATCTTTCAATATCATCTCTCAGTCAGGTATTTTATTTGTAAAAAGGTATCACCAGATATACAAAATACATGTCTAGTGTACTACATTACTTTTTGTATTTACTGCTTAGATTATTTTTAACTCAGTGCTCTCTCTCTTTTTTTTTTCTTTTTTTTTGCAAGACTCAGTGACGACAATCTTCTGGTGGCATCACCAGGAGAGGACTCACAGCTTGTGTGTGGAGAAGGGGAGAAGACTCTTAGCCAGAACAATTGTCACACAACAGGAACAAGATGACAAGAACATTTGCTGCTGTTGAATGTGTTTCTCAAAATGACAGTACTCTGTATAATAAAAAATAATTTTAAAAACCCAATGTCCATATTTGATGTGCCAGGAGAATGTAAGCTGTACCCAGCTGGAATACGATGACAGTGGTTCATTTGCATTTTGAAGGCAGGAGTTAATTGCCAAACATCACGTTTATGGTGATGAGAGGACGGAACAGACACAGGCAGCACGAGGAGCTGTGAAATGCTGCTTTCCTGAGGACAGTGTTTTGGTAAAATATTGAATATCCTGCACAAGCCACAGAATTGCATAAGTTAAAGATCCTCAAGAACAACAAGCACTGGGGACGGATGAGGGGCTGTGCTGGTGTCATACATGAAATAGAAAGTTTGGCTTTCGCATTTATGGAGTGATAAGTAGTTAATGTAAAATATGAATGTTGTTAAGAGTTAATTAAGTTGTTCACTAATTCTTGAGATTGAGAGAGTTTGTAATTTATGTTTCTTAATGTTGAAGTGTTAAGCATTATTTCCAAGTTCAAAACAAAGTTCAAGAGTTTAAACTATATTGGGAAAACCCCCATGAAATCCTTTGAATTCATTTTTAAGTTTAGTTGTGTTCCAGAGAGAGGAGAAGGAAAAACCCCTCACCCATAGCTAAAATGCTACATTTAGAAAACCGACCGGTAACCTGTCACCATGGTAACCATCAATTTTAATGAAGAAGTTTCCCGCCGGAAACTCAGATGAGGTCACCCAGAGACTACCCCCCAGTAACCAGCGAGCCATTGGCTGAAAGGCCTTACAGCATCTCCTGAACCAGGAGCAATGAGCTGGACCTTGGAAGAACCCCACCAATCGTCTCCTGCTTTGGAGGCGGGACAGGGGGCGGTGATGGGAGGAGTCGGAGGGGTACAAAACACTGAGCACAAACTGGAGAGTGCTCTTTGCTTGCATAGCTTGCTGCTTTTTTGCCCCTGCAGCGCTTTGCTCGGGATTAGCCCAGGCCGGAGCCCGGTGCTGGGGGTCTTAGGCCTGCTTGTTAAACTGTTTTTGCTTGGGGCTAGCCCAAGCGAGACCCAGCACTGTGAGTCTTTGTTTTGGGTTATTAGCCTTTTTGGCTGCAAGTGTCTCCAATCGCTGCGGATCCGGGTGAGATTTTTTTAATTAAGGAATTTGGCCGAATTGTTTAATAAATCAGCTTTTAAACTTCAAAGAGAGTGTGGCCTCATTCCTGACAGCTGGGAACAGCCACGCTGAGGACACGCAGCTCAGGGACCCAGCAGGTGAGGACAGCAAAACTCATTCCCACTGGGAGGCTGGAGCCAGCTGTGACAAGCTTTGGCACAGCAACAGGACTTCTCCAAAAGAAACTTGCACAAGATCTGCTGAGATTTCTCACAAACTTCCTTGGTCTTTTCTTCCTAGTTATCCTTGAGATTATAATACATACACAGTAATGGATAATAATTGCTTTATTTCAGTCTTCAAAAGACCAACAACTTCCCCTGGGAAGCAAGGCCTAGAGAGGTAAAACAATCAGAAGCGTTTTAGACGGTGTTATGGTTCCCAGATGGAGACAAACATCGTCACCAATGACTGGAACACTGATCAGACAATGTCTGGTGGGTTGGTTGGTTTTCCTCATCACTGGGGGTCCCAGGTGCCCCCCCGACCAGCTCTGGGATCTGCAGCAGTGCCTGGCACAGGCGGGGGGTCAGCGGATGCTGGCACCAGGACTTGTGGTGGTGGTCTACACCCCAAGACACTGCAACGCGCTGGGGCTGGTCCTGCAGGTACCCCAAACACCCCAAAACACCACAGCACACTGGGGCTGGTCCTTCAGGTACCCCAAAACCCAAAAAAGGATCCATTACAATCAGCGGGGTGCCAAAAAATGAGTCTGGGTGGGGTGCCAGACAGGGATCTGTTGCAGTCAATGGGGGCTGCCAAGTAGTGATCACCAGGAGGCTGCCAGAAATGGATCTCTTGAATTCAATGGGGGCTGCCAAATGATGAGCTCCGGGAGGCTGCCAGAAACGGATCCATTAGAGTCAATGGGGGCTGCCAAATAGTGATCCCCGCGCGGCTGCCGGAAAGTAATCCATTGAAGTCAATGGGGGCTACCAAATAGTGATTCAATGGGTGGGGCTGCCAGATGCAAATTAGGCATCCTATGTTTGAAGGCTTATTTGAAGATAGGAGCTTCTTAAAATGAAGACCTAGATGAAATTCTGGAATGACACCATTGTTCCATCCCTTTTGTGCTATAATGCATATAAATTATTTTTACAGGCTGTTCCCTTCTCCCACATATTCTGCAGTGGCTTTAGACACAGTTTAACAGAGCCAGGTTGGTTTAGCTCACTGATCTGAAAAGAAAAGAATAATTCAACCCCAAGTTTTGGCCTCCATTGCCCACGAATTCAACACCTGATTCTGTTTGCATGCAACCACACATTTAACAGCACTGATGCTGAAACCATGAAATTGCCTCTTTAAAATGCTCCAAATAATTCCAAATTGTGAAAGAACCAGAAATAACTTTGGAAAAAGCTCAGCAGAACAACGGCGTGAAAACAACCACCCTCAAGACATCAGTTGCAAGAAATGAAGCACAACAGCGTTAGACATATTTTATCCTTCAAAATAGAGAATGGATGTGGTTCTAATAATTCTGGTTATTTTTAGGATGCTGTTTTCCCTCTTCACACCCTTCAGTGCTCTGCTATTTCTGTTACTATTGGAGATGCCTTCTGTTTTTGCCACCATGGTGCAAACCTCAGCAGCTCTGGAATGGCCATCAACACCCTACTTAAGGAACAGAATTCCGTGTGTTTGGATAGCTGGGTGTCTGAAATATAAACTGCTAGAAACACACACAAAGTCAATTAACTGGGTCTCTAATGAGCTCAATAAATACCACTTAGTTGGCCTTACTTGGAGTGTGAAGAGATGGGGCATCTCCCAGCTTTCAACACAACCTTGATGACCAGCACACAGAAATATAGTTCTGTTTGTAGTGAGTTATGCCAAAATTGCATTTTCCTATCATAAATATAATGTCACAGAACCACTGACTCTCTGAACTAACTCAGGAACAACATCATCTCTGCACAGTTGCTGCCCCACAGCTCCAGCCCAGAGCCACACAAACTGACGGATGCAAAAATGCAGCTTTTTGGGGGGTTCATGGCTACTCCAGGCTGCCAAAAATCCAAAAGGAGTATTACTACATGAAGGAATTATCCACCCAGTCCATGTCGTTCATCTTCTGCATAAAAACTTCCATTCCTCCCATGAGAGGGGTGTTTTTAGAAACGAACACATTTTCATTTTAAAACCTCCCCTGCAGTGCAGCATTAGTGTAAAATCTTCTCTGGAACAGCATATGAACAATGGACACACTTTATCAGCTCCCATTTTCCAGCTAAACATTAAAATCTTAGCATTAGAAATGGACCAGAGTAGGAAGGGTTCTTTCACAGACTTTACAAGAAATACACTTTTTTTTCTGGGTTTCAGATGAAATTGTAGCTTGGTTAATAACCACACTGCAGGATGTGGTGTCTATGTTCAGTCCCATTCTAAGTCAGAAGTGCTCATCAATCAAGTTCGCAGAGAATCCTGTTAAGATCCAAATTAGGATATGAATTAAAAACCAGCCTTTCAAGCACAGAAAATTCACTTACATTGACCAAGCCGAAATAATGCTCATTCACAGGGAACTGCTCAGGACCAATCTCTTTCTCCAAAGCAGAGGCATTGGCGCCCTACAAAGAAACGTTTATGTTAGAGAAAATACAAATTTCCTAAACAACTCCAAAGATAAGGAAATAATTTACTTCCATTGAAGATCAGCACCTTGTGTTTGCTGTGTTCTTCGGAATTAAATGAATTTGATGCTTTGTTATCATAAATGTACCAAGGTTTCATTTAAAAGCTCAACTCCATCAGCCGGAATTAAGAGTTATCTGATCTAACAGAAGGGTTTTCTGCATTTGAGTTTATTTGAAAATTCACACAGTCAACTGGTCTCACTTAAAACACCAAGTTAGTCACAGTGACCTAGAGACAGCAACTCAATTTAGTCAAGAATGTGCTGTAAAAATAAATTTATCCTGTCTTTTTCTACCTTTATTTTGCAAAATGCTATGGACAAGTGAAGCGTGATTACAAACCCCTAAAAGAATGGAAATAAAGGGTTTTATCATGGTCTCAGATCACCTGAAAGTGCTTTGGCTTTGCTACCTTTAATTTCAGGGTGATGTGTTAAGTCGCACTGCATTTTGACACATCCTTGAGTTTCCAGCAGTACAATGAGGATGGAATTTGCTGTTTTAGATGCAACTGAAAAACACCACATAAAGCAACAACTAAGGCATTCCAATGTTTTATTTTGAATTTTATCTTGGTCCCCTCTATATTCAAAGTGCATTTATATTTATGCAACTCTTTCTGTTTGCAAACCACCAACACCTTATGGATGGGAATATCTTGGGAATTTGGTGCCTTCCCTCATTCCTCTCCAACCTGTTCTTTAATGTTTTTGCTGATGCTCCAACAATCCTGAGCTCGTTTGATGCAGAATCCAAACACTTTTGATTCCTAATTCTGTTTTAAATATCTAAGTCACTCTAACCTTGTCCAAGCAGAAATCCTTCTGCACGGGTGAGCCACCTTCAGACACCTCAGAAAAGCATTAAACCAAAAATTACAGTCCAGCATAACTCAATTAATTTATTGCCCCGAAGCTACCAATGCTTTTTAATCTCTGAGCAAACATTTTAATTATCTCCCGATTAATACAAACCACAAGTAGAGACTGTAAGGACGGTTCCATCCAGATTGTCTTTAATAGAGAAATAACTAAAAAATTTCTAAAAAACCAGGAGAGAAACCAAGAAATAATCTGCTTTAGCAGTTGTAGTTGGATGTCCCCCATCAGATTTACAGTGAGTTACATTTCTCAAAGCAGATAAAATGAGGCAGGCTCAGAACAGGGTACTACAAACCCCACAAAACATTCCCAGGGTGCTGATGGATTTACAAGCAGAGCTCTGCTCAAGCAGCAATCACACACATTTTTGAGAAATCAGTGCCGGTTCAGGCAGCTCCTTTCATTTGTTTCCCTGCAGCCATTCCCTGCTTCCAAGGAGCTCTTTTTCCCTCCACTATCTCCCCCCAAAAAACCCAAATCAAACCTAAATAAAAGGAGAACCATCAGCGAGGAGGATCTGCTGACAGGGGTCTCTCCAAGGGCTACCTCAGCTCTTCACTCCCACTGCTCTCATCTGGCTTTGGGAAATGGTGTAATAGGAGATGATCATCCAAATTCCATGGAAATGCACAAAAGGTGAAAATTCCAGAATTTTCAGCCTGGAAATCAGCACTGGCTCCTGCTGAGGTTGTTTCTCTCTTGCATGCTTCATGTTTGGAGATTAGGAAAGGAGGATTTGTAAATCCTGCGAGCTTGTGAAGTTCAGTTTCAATTTCTTTGGAGTGTCCTCGCCCCCTCCATGATCTCCAACATTATTTAGGGAAACACTGGAGAGAAGCCCATTAAAGGAGGGACCAAACTTCACAGAACCAGGGAAACCTGACAAGCCCAAATGCTCCAGTTGGAAAGCAACACATGGAATAAATACCTAAACAAAGAAATGAACCCATAAGAATGGTAATTTTTAATAAAAGTATGCTATAATTTAATAACCTACCGTAAAGCAGGTTTGTCAACCAAGCCACTAACTTGTGTTCCATTTGTACCTCTCCATTTAGCCTGACAGGTTACAGGTGAGTTTTTCCAAGTGTTTCCTTGCATCTACTGCCCAAACTTTATAAATTTGGGTACATTAAGTGCAGAGGCAATTTTAAAACTAAGGTTTCCTTAATAAATCAAATTATGTTTCATGTATTATTTACAATTGAAGTTGTGGATGCCTCATCCCTGGAAGTGTTCAAGGCAAGGTAGGACCAGCCTGGGATAGTGGAAGATGTCCCTGCCCATGGAATCGGATGAGCTTTAAGGTCCCTTCCAACCCAAACCATTCTGGGATTGTGTGATGATTCTAAATTTTATCACCAGAGAACATTTTAAATTCATAAAATCATAAAAAACCAGAACAGGACTCAAAGCACTTGTGGGAGGAATCAAAAAAATCACAGATTAATCATAAATAGTTCTGAAGATGCAAACTTGCAAATTAGATACTGAAAAAGCTCTAGGAAATGACATGCCCAGAATCCATGGAAAAATCATTCCCTGGCAGAAGCCCAGCTGATTCACCATGGAGTCAATGTCCAGGAGAACTGCACTAAACAAAGTAACAAGGATACAGCAGGGGGAAAAATCCACTTTATAGTGAGGGCACCACTCGGCCTTGGTCACATTTTGGGGTAAAGTCCAGATCTGCAGTCAAAGTTCAGCTCCTCCCAATCATGGATCTCTGCAACTCAATTAGCAATTAGCCAATTAACCCAGTGCGGATGAAATCTGGTCCAGCCCAAGCCATGTCCTGCTGCAAGCAAGCCTAGGAAGAGCTTTGTTGTGTTCCACACCTCTTCCCACCCCGGCTAAAAGGTTTTTCCATCTGCCACAGCTCACCAGGAATGTTTGCTCACGAGAAACATAGCAATGGTTACTAGCCATAGTGATGCTGTATTTGCTGTTTGATGGACAGGAGTGAGAGGGGACTGGTAGTACCTCTGATGGCACTTTTCAGGTCTTTGCCCAGCTTTGATGAAGCAGGAACTTCAGTTACCTAATAGCTGACTCCTCTGCTGTTTTCTGAAGGGTCCCTGCATTTCCAGGAGAGTCCTTCAGTCCTCCATAACCTCATGAGCTATGAGGCATGAGGTGGTGCAGCTCACTGTTGTGACTCAGGGGAATATGAGAATTCAGGCTTTCTTGTTCCAAAATATGCAATTCATGTGAACAGTAATGAATCAATTGATATTTGCTGTTAGCAGCAAAAGGCTTCTTACAAACTCCTCATTCTGCAAGTTGAAGGACATTTTTCAGACACAGGCACACATGTAACTGGCATAAAGCACTGGAGAATTGTGTCCAGATTGTGTACAAATCTATAAATGTGCAGAAATCAGGTTTTCCATCTGTAGGTACATATTAGTTCATAATGTAGGGAAATAGCAGGATCTGTGTGGGGGTGGGCTTTTATTATATTATTCTGTTTTTTCTTTTTCCAGGTGTTTTGAGAAGACACTTAATTAGTTTGCACAATCCCTCGGAAATATCCCACTTGCACAAGGAAAGGATAACACGTGGTAACCTCTGCACCATCCAGTTGGGCAGCCAGCACTTTTCTCCTTTTTCTTGTTTCTTTCTCAGGTGCGTGGCTGTTTTTCATATCCAGGACAGTTCCATTTCTCTGCTCAGTCAGGCACTGAACCTTTTTGCCTGATTATATCTGATGTTTTACTCACAGTATTATGCTCTTCTTCAGAGGAAATGAAAAGCAGATTGTCTCCTTGGCAGCGAAGAATAACAAATGTGCTGCACTGAATAGCTGCTAGATGAAAAAGTGCCACAATCTGCCTCCGTGCCAACCAGTGCTAAAGACACTCTGACAGACAGGAGGCTGCTCTGAGAACTACTCCCTGCTCCCTTGATGTCTAAAAGTGCTCTGAAGTAAAGTTAAGGTTACTTTTCAGAGAAGGAATTGTGGATATCTAATTAGGCAGGAGATACTGAAAAATTTCCAGCAGAATTTTAAAATTTGTTTCAGTGAAGTTTCTTTAAAAGGAATTATAATTATAATAATAAATTGCTCTGCTTCAATAAGGTTGAAAGAAATTTCCTTATCTGGACACACATTTTTATTTTGAAATTTTTTTTGAGTAAAATTTGATTTATGTATTGAACTTCTTGCATTTAAAAAAGAATTAATCTGTCCCTCTGGAAGAAAATATATGTATATAGGCAAATTAAAATATATTTAAAAGTCAAAATATAATTACATATTTTGGCTTGCAAAACAGGATATTTTAGTGAACCTGATTTCAGTTGTTTTTTTTGTTGGATGTTTTGCCTCACAGAAACATTGTAGATTTTGTCTTCTTTAATGCTGGGTACAATTTCGCCTGCCCTTCTGAACTGAGGCTCTAGAATTTGGATAGTTTTGTAATTGTAACTATACCTATGCCATCTATACATGTTACTTACACATTTCATAAGTTATTTCAGATTCCTCCTATTCATTTTACCAAAAAAGCTTTTTATTAAGAGTGTGCATTAAAGTCAGTGAACGTTCATGACTTTTTGCAGAGGAGGCACAAGTCCAACATTTGATTTACTTCCTTTAAAATTTGCAGAGACTGACTATTAGATCAGAGTCACAAAAATGGAAGAATGAGCAGAAAAAACTGTGACAAACAGTACTTACCTCAACTTTGTGTAATTCCATCCTATTCCATCCTATCCTGACTGTCAGGCTGCCTTGCAGGAATGAGAGGTCTGAGTGCCTTGGGGGACTTCCAGGGCTTTTTGTTCTGGGGAGAATCAAACATAAGGAAGCCAGAAGTCCTTCACTGGTGCTCAGTGCAAAGAATTCTGCTCTAAAAATCCTTTGGTAGACTGGATTTGACAAAATCCTTTGAACAACTCTTGCCATGAGGATCATCAGACAACCTATTTTTCTGTTAGTTTTCTTCTCCCAGTGTTACCTAATTTCAGTGAGAAGTGTGAAATGTGAAACCCATGATGGCTGCATGTTCTGCTGGTTCTGTTGCTGAAGCAGAAAGTTTTCATGTGACTTGTCATACAGTTCTGCTCACAGCAGGCTCTGTTTGACACCTTCACAGCACGTTAGGAGTCACATTTCCTATTTTAAGGAATCTGCAATGAGAGTTTGTAGTGGGCAAGCCCAAACAAAAGATCCTGAGGAATTAGCCTAATTACCCCAGGAGAGGTGGTTGTAGAGGTCTCTGTTCAATCCCTTTCCAAATGATTTCTCACTTTCCAAATCACTGCAACCATGCTGAGTCTCAATAAGATGTAGTTCTTGGTCAATCTTAGGAATTTTTTTTTTCAAGTTTTCTTTGTGTTAAGCATCTTAACTAACTAGTTTTACCTGCTCTGCCAACTCACTACTCAAGACAGGATTATTCACATATGTCTAACTTTCCCATGTGATCTCCTAACCACAAATGTCTGCTTTTAAAATTTTCTTTTTAATTGACTACTGAGCCATTTCATTACTGCATCTGTGCAGACAGACTTTCTTCTGCCTTTTAACTGAAGGTTGGGTGTGGCACTATCGTGCATTTTACCTTTCACTAACACAGACAAATTCTAGCCTTTCAACATCACATTATACCACCATGCAAATGAGAGGCTCATAAAAATTGTCTACCCTTCCCTTACCAGCCAGAAGGCATTGTCAAATATACCTTATTCATGTTGCTGTTATCAGTAAGAGAGGCTCAGCCTCCAATTAGATCATGAATTTCGGCTTTGAATTGTCTTTACTGTTCAGTCTTATTAGAAATATGAGGCAGGCATTTATTTTTGTTTGTATGTGCAAGAAAATGCTGGGTTATTGTCTGGAAATGGCTCCTCTGACCTGGGATATCTCACCAAGGCAAGCACTGATGAAAATGTCCTGGGACTGCCAACATCACCTCTGAGAGATGGACACCAAAGCGCATCATGGCAAGATAAAATCTGGCTTAAACTCTGTCCTGGAGGAGGATGGACAGCTATGGCTCTGTGGCCCTTAAGGGACTGGCACAGGAACTCAGAATCAAAATACTTCTTGTTCCTAATGATTTTATTGAAAAGCTGTCTCCTATGTCTTTCTTTCCCATTTTCTGCCTGGCTCTACTGCTGATATTACCACTCTGGAGTCTTAACAGATTGCTCTCTCAGAATAAGGAGCTTCTATTTCCATCTATTCATATCTTCCGGCTTTTCTAGGTGAGTTGCCAAGTTATGCCAAGAGACTTGAGACTGTGTCAGTGCTGTCAGCTCTTCTTCCTCTCCAGCTTCTCTATTCCCTCTCCAGCTCTTGAACATCAGGACAGAGTCCAGCACTGCAAAGGCACACAGTCTCCAAGCACCAAACAGACATGACAGTACCGGGACCTGCCAGCACAGAGCTAGGCTTTGCCACTGTTCCTTATTATGTTGAAGGCAAGGAGAACAGACTCCCATAATGCAGGAGAGAGTAGCTAAGTTGTGGAAAGAAAAAACATTGATTAGATCTGGAGATTTTATAGTGTAAAGATTGGGTCCTATGAGCAGATCACTTCTCCTCCACAAGATCTGCTCTAAGACCAGCTAGGGACAGCTGGTGAGACTTTCCAACTTGTAAACAAAGCATATGGAAATGGAATGAAAAGGAGGATAACACTGAAGTCTTAATTACAAATAAGCAGAGCATATGACATTCCAGACGTTTTGCGTGTGCTTATAATTATTAACCTTGTTTGAAAGAGCAGCAGTAGGGACTCATTCTTAAGTTCTGCTTCAGCTTTCCTTCTATCTTGTCTTTTGTCTGTCACCTTTTCAAGTTATTTTTTTTTAATGCAGTTAATCCATCTTAGACAACAGCCTTTTAAACAGTGCTTTTTATTGTTCCAAACAGTCCCTGCCTTCCTACCAGCTCCAATCATGTTGATATATTCACAAAGTTGAAGTTGGCATTTTGACACGTGTACACATCGTTTTCATCTGATTCCTGGGGATGACTTCAATGCCTGAGGTTTCTTTTAACACCCTGAAAAGCCTCTGGCTTTGTGCAAGGCTGCATTCCTAAACAGTATACCAACTCTGAGGTTCAGGCAATGTTTACTTTGCAAAAGAACTTTTTAATATCAAAAGTAAAACATCCTTCCTACATTCCACAAAGATAGATGCTATTTGCCATTTTAAAAAATAGTGCAGTAATAATAATGATAGTAATGATAGATGAAATTGCTATTTCAGGGGAAGAGTCATAATTGCAGCTGAATCACAGCTGTGGGCTGACGAACAGATAAGCATGATGTGTTTTGCCTTGCCAGGCATGTGATTCAGAATACATCTTCTTTCTTTGCCCTCTATGAAAACAGGAGTGTCTGGTGGTGAGGATATATTTCATTTTTATTGGAGAACTACCTAATATATTCAGCTTCAGGGGGAGACTGGCTATAATAGGATTAACTGTTAGCTGGTGTAAGTCCAGACCTCACTAGTGATGACCTAATTTTGTTGACTTATCAGCAAAGGATGTGGCCCAGTACATCTGAAAGATGCTGATGACCGAGCAAGGTTGAGTTGACTTCAAGCTGTAAAAGAAGTGACTATTCCACTCTTGCCAGTGTGCTCACACCCTTCCCTTGCTTTGGCAACAACAATCATACAGCAAGATGATCTGGCTAAAAAAATACTCTACTTTGGTTTTTTATACTTTTTTTTTTGGCAGAGCTCCTGTTCTCTCCTCTCAGCTGATTTGTCTGTTTATTGCAGGTCCACACTGTTGCTGAAGTTTGTTTAGAGATGCCAACAAGAATTCTCATGGGGCAAAGGCAAGGTGCCCCTTTTGAAGGCACCTCACAGATGGGCTTGAAACCTCTGTTAAAATGCTCCATTAGACAAACAGTTGCATGCTGGAACCTTGCACTTGCTGAGATGAGCACTAAAAGTGCCATGTGGCAGGACTGAGCTCTTCCTGGATAAATCTGATGATGCTACAATACAAAATGTCTTTGTCATCTGTGTAAAATACATGTATCAAGGTTTTGAGGAGAACGAGAAACAGACACAACCCATTTATTTTATTATACAGTTACAGTTCCCAGTGCTGAGGGATTAAATCAATTACGGATAATATACATCCTGGGAATCGAAGCATATGGCTTACGGAGCATGGGGAATGCCTTCATGAGCTGGAGAGCCAGGAGTTAGGTGGGAATGGGGGAAACATCTTTCAGTATTTGTAGAATTCTGATCTTCGAAAGCATGTGTTTTTGAGAGTGGCATGCTCTAGCAAGAAAAAGGATCACTGGAAACATGGGTATGTTAAAGATGATTTTAAATTCAGGGATTGATGTGCTATTTTCCTAAATGTAAAAATGTGCTTTTATTTTTAAAGATTGTTCTCACGGACTGTCAACTTTCCATTTCAGGAACCAAGAAGAAATCTTTCCAAAGCCATATGAGGATATATTAGTTTTACCCACGGTGAACATGACATAAGCACACTTCCCTGCAAGAATGACCCTACTTATGTTTCCTACTCAGCAGTTTATCTGTTTTTATAATGATCCAAATAGATTCAAAGGGGCGGAGGGCTGATCCATTTGTTTTCTTCCCGCACAAGATGCATTTCAAATGCTTTGCACTTTCACAGAGGTTGTGCAATCAATCTCATTCGAAGACGTGCAGCCCGCAATATTTAGTCCTGACAACTGTGCCGACATGAAGAAAGAAGGTGCAGCTTTGATGTTGTGAATCACTTCATGAAGACCAGCCAATCTAAACAGATTTTGTTTGGGTGTAAGGCTCTTTTTGGTATTATTGCCAAGTCAGCTTCATGCTCAATTAAAAGCAAAACATGCTGAAGCCCTAAACCTTTTAGCAATTCCAGATCTGCTAATGATGTCAGATTCAGCAGTTCCCCACCAAGGAGACATCATTTATTACAGAGGTTGACATCAGGGAGAGACGATGGTCTGCTGTCAAAGCTCTTTAGTGGGACACAGGAGAACTCAACTCCGTTTTCACCTTCCACGTGCAACCTTTGTGTGACCTTGATGAAACCACTGCTCTCTGCCTTGACATCATGGTACTTGGGGAGTTTATGACATACTCCTCGGCTGGATGGTAGCTTTTGAAAAGAGTGGGTTAAGTGCAGCGCAGGAAACTTGTCATCATTAGTAATGTGCTTTTGCAATTTAGAAGCTAGCTTAATTCTGGGTTGTAAGTTAGAGTAAAATTTCTCTGACTGTAATGTACTGAAAATTATCCAGTTCCACACACACAGTGAAGCGAGACCACCAGGATCAAGCGGTCATATGCTAGTTTCCTGGAGCCTTCCATTTCTCCTCAAGCACCTTCATTTAGGCAACTTGAACAGGAAGTCCTGAAATTGTGTCTCAGTGCCAAACTGTCATTTTGACTGCAATCTAAAGCAGTCGCTGATTGTCATTAATTACAAATTTTCAGGTGCTGCAATTGATAAAATTGGGAAAATGCAGTTGATGGCAATCAAAATCAGGAAGCAGGACAGTCTGTACCTTTTTCTGAACTTTTTAGGTCACCCTAGAGAGTGCATTTCATGATTGTAAGGTACCTCTAGTCTCAGTGGGTGTCTGTCCGGACAGGAGTGTTTGCCTCCACAACTTTGATAGCTTTTGATAGCCAAGTTAATTTTTGCTTTAAAAATGGTAAAGCCTTCTGCCAAATGACTGTCTGAACAATTACATTTGAACCGAAAAATGGAAGGAAAAAACATTGTGTCAGGTCAACTGGAAATGAAAGGCTTGCAGTCTTTTTGGTGAGGTCAGATCTCATCCATCACATTTTTGTAGTTAGATATTTATTCCATTCAAAATAAAATGCATCAAGACAGACATTCTTTCACTGAAAATAAATGTAGGTAAATTTGGTCTCAAAATGTTGCCTCAGAATGGAAAATGGATTCACTTAATTTTTGTCTTTTCCAAAATTATTACTTTTTTGGCTGTTCTCATGACTGTAAAGGAAACTCAGAAATTTTGGGAGGCAGTGTCTTGTGAAATCATAGTCTAAAGAAGAAGAGAATGAGACGAAAACATGGTAATAGCAGGGAAGTTGTGCTTTCCCAGTGTTCACTGGCATTATGCACTTGGGCGAATATCTGTATTCATGTGCAGAAGTAACTTTTTACAAAGAAAGTTCCCCCAAACAGTAGGAACAGTGTTTTATATAAGAATGAGATGGCTGAAGGGTAGGGAATATGGGGAGTTAGTCCTAGTGCAGGGAATTATGTGAGGCTGTCTTTTGCTTAGTGGCAGATCTCAGATTTTGTTGGAGTTCTCTGGACATTTTTGTTAGGTGTTTTTGGTTTGGTTTTGCTTTGTTTTGCTATTCTTCTCCCCAAAACTGTATGTAGATTTTCTCCTTTTGAAGGATTCTTTTAGATTTCCAGACAGATTTCCGGAGAGCATCAGGCAGCGGCCAGGCTACTGCAGTTCCTGACTGCAGTGTACACAAGCCTTGGTGTTAGAGGGATGCACAAATGGATGAGTGATTTTATTTGTCTGTGTTTTCTTCATGGCTTGTGAGGAAGATCAGCAAGCAACTACCTGCCGTGTGTATAGTCCCTCCCTCGCCACTGCATGAGCTTGTCTTCCTACCATTCCAGTTAATCTATTTATGCTCCTCCTGGCAGAGTGAATTATCAAAGTCAGTAGATGACAGGCCTAAACCCAACAATCCAAAATGTAAAAGTCTGGAAGCCCAACTCATAATTTTGAGTTTGTTTAGATTTCAAAGCATTATTTGCAGCAGTGATAAAAGGAAATATTTTCTTCCTATTGGAAAGCAGTTTTTTTGGTTGTACTTGACAGAGAAGGGAGATTTTTATATGGATTACTCCTGTCATAGTTTTTATATGTTGTGTTGAAACTAAGAATTTGTATGAAAGCTGACTCTCTTTCCAAGACAAGTGCCTGATGGTAGAAGAGCCTGCTGTCCACTTTTCTTGTTCTGCCTCACATTGATTGATGTTAAGTTCCAGCTGAGGAAGAGGAAAAGATTGTGTCAGAACTTCATAGCAGGTTATAGACCCTTTCACACTGTGGGTGAGATGTTAAACCATGCTGGCATTGATGGTTTGACAGACATCAAATGGGCTCTGTTTGGCTATCAACATTCATGTCCTGGAAATCATGGCCAGGTTAGGCAGGGAGAGTTAGGCTTGGTAGCAGCCCCATGGTATGGGTGAAGAGCAGGCAGTGCACCATGTTTTGTATCAGAGGTGCTCAGCCAGAGCCACAGACTTTCTACTGTAGTCAGATGAGTGAGGTGTGCTGTCAGAGCCACCCCTTGCTGTGACTGCTCTGCATTTCACTGTTCAGAATGGTTACTCTGTCACCCTTTTCCGCCAATGGTTCTAAAGAATCAAATGGTGCTTCTGTACTGGTCTTAGAGTCTGGATCAGAAGAAAGTTGCCAGCCATCACTTCTTACTGAACTTTGATTTGCAGCAGCACAAAGTTGTGGTGCTCGTTATCTGGTTTCTTTTTGCATGAAATCAAACTGGAGGATGTGCACATAAAACCATGTGGCTGCAAATGAGCACTCAGTACCTAGGGGCAGGCTAGACTTAGCATGAGGAAACGGTGGATGTCAGATCCTCAGCAACAAGTGGTTTGCCCTGCAGAGGTGCCCCTACTGATTTGCATTGCATGTTGTGAAAGCTGGATGTACAACACGAACTGAATTCAAATGGCACTAGGAAAACCAAACTCCTTCCTGTGGGTTATCCTTCTGCTGCCTCTGATGGAGAGGAGGGGAAGTGTAGCACTGGAAGATGGTGTTGCAGATGGGAATGAACAAAATAAAGAAACCACAGCAAGCAATTACTTAGCAGCATTCAGTGCAACGTTTGCCTCAGGTTCTGCTTGAACTCCAGCAAAATCGTATATTTGCAAAAGTTAATGTGGGTCAGAAGATGAGAAAGATAAGTGAACCTAGTGACACACGGTGGGGAAGAAATTGGATGCCAAGTAGGAATGCAGTGTTTGGACAAGAAATGTTGGTGTGCTGAGCCAAAGGAAAAGGTTCAAGATCAATCATCCAGAAGACGAAAACCTTTAAAGGCAGAAGAAATGCTAAAGTTAGCATGTGTGGCTTACTATAAATTGGGGTAATCTGAAACAGATATTCTCTGAAGAATACTTCCAATGTTTCCTGGCTCTGCTCCAGCTACTTCAAAGCCCTGTTATCAGTGAATTTTGGTCCCAGTGTTAGGAAAGCTGGGCGATGTTCTAAGGAAATGTCAGCTTCAGATCACAGTTTCCTCTCATTTCTGTGAAGAGAGGTCAAATCAGCAAAGCGCTGCCCACATGCCGTCTCTGTCACAGACCTCCATGGTCCACTTTGTTAGTGCTTGAGCTAATACTTAGTCTAGAGAACAAAATTGCTTTGAAACAGTAGGCTGTTTGATTTAGGAATCAAAGTTTAAAATAATACCCCAGCAGTATATGTTGCCAAAAATCTACGAGGCTGTAATGTTCATTAGAGACATGCAGAACAATTAAGGGAAGTTTTTAATTCCTCTCCTCCACCTGAGGATACTAAGTTCAAATCTCTTGGGGCATTGAGTAAACCTGTACCTTGCTATCTGGGTGCTAATTAATACAAGGTTTGATCAGGTAATTGGTGTGAAGGGAATCCTGTTTGTGTTGTGTCCTCTATAAGAAGCAATGTGTGAAGTCTCCTCTTTTACCTAAACAGTACCCATGCTGCTCATCATGGCTTAGTTCCCAGTGGTCTGAAGAGCAGAGTTAAGAAAGATTTATTTTTTACTTTATGTGAAGTGTCTTTCACAAATCCAGGTGTTGCTCATGGTAAAATACTGAGATTTCTTAATCTGTCAGGATTCAATCTCGTCACTTCAGAAATGGCTTTGCTAGCAGGCCACATCTAAGAGACATTTTACAGGTTAGATGTTGCAGTCAACAAACTGTCTGGGATCATAAAACTGAATCACTTTACTTTGGCAGTTGAGTTTCAATGGGGTTTGATCGGATATTGGTTGTGAAGATGGTTTACATTATAAGACTTTAGATTTATTCATGATCACCGTCATACTTCATCAATCCCAGCCAGGAATATGCTGAATCTGGTGCATTGACACAGCACAACTCACTGGATCTGCTAAGAATTCATGGAAGGATCTACAGCTGTTGCTAACCACTTAAATGAGGTGGTGTGCAATCTCATTTGGTCAAATGAATGTGTAGGTGAATTCCATCTCATCTACACCAAAACGTGTGAAGTGTTGGATAGATAAATGCAATGCCAATCCCAGAGATGAATCAAACTGAATGGGATGGGAGCTGAATTTCCATGATTCCACATGTTATGAAAACAGAGAAGAACAAAGCTAAGCCTTGCTAAATATCCATATATCTCTCTATATATCTATCTATAGATATATCATGCCCATTAAGTTCTTTCTTTCTAAGGAGAAAGAAATACATAATTAAAATCCATCCAGTATTTTGATCTAAAACTAACTCCAAAGACAGACTATTAAGGCACATGTGAAAGAAAATCAAAAGATGACAGTGTTTTGGATGTGTTTATTTTTGCTAGCTCTGAGAGTACTAACAACTGACAGACAGAATCATTTGCTTCACTGATCATGGATGTAGCTGTAGCAATGAGATAGGTGACCCTTACAAAACTCGTGGTGAAATCCCATCCCCACAATGGCCTAGATCTTTAATGGCGTCTCCCCTCACAGCCCCAGGCAGATGCAGACCATCCTTGGGCAGGGATGCACACACACGTGCAGTTTAGATACAGTGCTGTATGTATCACAAATGTTTTGCCTTCATTACATAGTTCCAATCTGAAAAATTACTCCCTATAAAAAGATGAGGACTGTAGCACCATTATTCAGCAATAATTCTTCAGAATCCCAGGCCAGGTTCAGGTGAAACAGGAAAGGCCACATTGGTGGCAAAACATCAGAAAAGGCATGCAAGACATGAGGAGAAAGATAGTTATGCATTACTCAGCTGGAATCATGAATCATGCTCAAGAGTGTCTCAAATATTCAATTCACACGTACTGTCTCTCTGGAAGAAAGGATAGATGAAGTGAAAGATTACAAGTGAGAGGCATTAGACCCTTTGTTTGCTGCACTAATAAAAGCTGCTCAGATGCCCAGATGAATATGCTGTAAAGACCTCTACAGGGCCAGGTAGAATAGGAGTAAGAAAACTGGAGTAATTGGTGGGGAGAGACCCCTGTGGATTTGGAAATGCCTTGTTAAAGCAGCCTCTTCACATTTTTTACTGCTAGTGGCAAGTTGGTGCTGGTTCTGGCCTTGTTTCTTTCTTTTGGCTCACAGCTCCCACCTCTCACAGAACTGCACAAAGTAATTGCAGTGCCGAGCCAGCAATGGTGTTTCATGCATGATCTAAAGATTCATCTCTCTGAGATTAGGTTGCTTGTCTTTCAAGGCTTGTTTTGCTTTTTTGATCACTCTTGTTATTTTAAAAGGCAAAAAAAGAGATCATGGCCAACTATGTACTAAAGTACTAAATGACTTTCCAAAGGTTAACCTTTGTTCTCTTTGTAAGTCATTTATGAATAGCCAGCTATTCAGTTTGTTCAGTTATTGTGAGTCACTTCATTTCAGATTTGGAAGTTTGTCATGAACTATTTGCTCTGTGTTCAGGTAGTCTGACTAGTAGGGTATGACTAGTCTGCAGTTTTGCTGACTGGAATGCTAATAAATGGGAGGAAAGAATTCAGCATTTTCGGGATGACTGCTTTAACTCTCACAGGCAAAACCTTTTCTGAGCAAACAGCCACAAAAGTATTCACCAGACTTTCACTTCCAGAAAATAGTCTAATGCACTACAAGCCTCTTTTTTATAGTTGTAGAAAACTGGACTAATGTTTTCTGAGTACTGTAGAAGTGGTTCACTTTAAACCACAGTTCAAATACCTCATTTGGTGAGACTGAGCCATCAACACTTTTCATTGTGGGCAGAAGATGTTCCTTTTGTTTAAACATATAGTGGTTGCAGTCTTATGAATATCTGATCCCTAGGGATTTGAGCTTTTTAGAAATAGAACTTCCTCCAAATCCATGCTCTCCTGTTCCCAGAAAATCATCCAAAGAAGTAGAGCTCGTGTAATTGAATAAATGACTGTGTCTATGGAATAGATCTATCTTAGGCCAGGTCACAAATTTATCATAACAGTATGCTGATTTACAGCAGCATAAAAGAAAATTCAGGGCTCCACTGATGGAAACAGTTTTCAAAGAGAAGGAGACCTACTGTCACAACGAGTGAAAGGTAGACAGATTGCTAGATTTAAAGTATATGGAGGGGGTAACCTCATGATTTTTCTGTCTTCCTGGTTCTTTTACCTTTAACTCCAACAAAAGTGTAGCAGACAATAGAGTGTTAATTTTTTCTTGGTTTGATATGAAAACAGAATGATTACTTTTGATTCAGGATGAATTCAGATGTCAGGAGTGGCAGAGACAACGTCTGTTCTTGGGACTTTGCTGAGGGTTTGCTCCTTCCTAAAAGCAAACCAGTTTGGCCCTGTTTCAAGGTTCAAAAAATCACTTTTCTTTTAAAATGTTTCTTCATTGCGGTGTTAATGGACTTGCAATCTTCCTTATCAGGAAGGAGAATTGAAGGTAGTGCTGCTTTGTGGTCCAGCCTGTGAAGTGCTCTCTGCAACCGCTGCAACTGAAGTAAAGACAAAAGAAATAGTGCTGGGACCATGCAGGGGGAGTTGCCTTCGGCTGACCCAGGAACTGCTGAATGTGGGCTGAGAGCAGTCACTGATTCCGGGCGGCCCAGCTGGATGGTAACTGTTTAATGACACCTAGTCCTTAGCATTAATAAACTACATCTTTCCTCGCTGTTGTTACTGCAAAGGAGGCCCTGGGTACGATTGTGCTGCTGCAGGCAGATACTAAAAAAAGCAAGTCTGAGAAGCAATGGATATGTTATCTCTTCAAGAAGCAGGGGCATCTCCCCTTGCCTCTCCCATCCTAGGGTCTGACCTTCCTTCCTCAGACCTGTCTTTAATGTCACTTACTCAGAGTTACAAAGTGCAGCACTGCTGAGAAAGGTCTGGATAGGGAGCCTGCCTCTCATCAAGGATGGGTCCTGAGAGCCTCTAAAGGACCCCAACTTCCTCTCTGATCTTTTGAAAAAGTTTATGTGAAGAGGAGATGGTGACTGCGTATACATGTTCAGGGAGGGGAGAGGAGAGGAGGAACATTTCTGAGAAAAGAGTTAAGTAACTCTCACAGTTAGCCTGATGCCACTTCCCACCAGCTGACTTTTTCGTTGGGAAGATCCCTGCACACTGTGAAAGATACAATTTCCAATCTAATTTTCACAGTCTTTCCGGGATATTGCAGACAGTTTTCTTTCCCTTTTTAATTGTCATATATTTAGGGAAATTTGTACAGTTTTCCTCAGATGGAAAGCTAAAGTGGTGGGAAAAAAGACTAAACCCAAGAAAATTCTGAATACTGGAGCTGTTCCAGCAACTGTGACTGTGGAGTCTTTAATCTCCTGTATATTTCCAGGTTTGCATCACCAACAGAAAATTATCTTTATGCTCAGATTCAAGCAGAGAGAAGTAAATTAAAGAAATACTTCATCCAAGTTTTACCCTTAAATGATCAGAAGATCAGAGTTTCTGTCTCTCAGAGAAAACAGGTGGGTCCAAATTAGCAGATGACAGCTACTTTTAAGTAAAGGAACAGTAAGACGAAGAAGTTTCATTTCTTCTTTTATTGCTAAATCAGAAAGAGTCATCTTAAAGGTATAATTTCTTTGGATATTCCCTGGAAGATGGGAGGCCAGTGTTTCATAGTGGAAAGAGCATTGCCGGGTAGCCTGCAAGAGGTAGAAGCTCTTATTTTTAGTATTGCTCTGTTTGTCACCTTTTGCAAGCATCTCTTTTCCATAGCTTCCTCCAGTTTCCCCTTCCTAAAATGGGGGAAAGCAGCTTTTTATCTGATTTTAAGAGCACTTTGAAACTTAATGTGGGGTAAGGGCTTTGCTCATAGCCTTTTCTGATCTAGAAAAAAATTATAGGGCAGAAAGTCACCTCGTCCCTGAAATCTTTGTAGCTTTTGCCCTCTTTTTTCTGAGAATGCCAGTGACTGAGACGAACTGTGACAGTGCTTTTTGAAGTGAGAAGCCTGGTGCCTGTCGTATCAGCTGAGAATCCCCAACACACTTAATAGGCTTTGGACTCCTGAGTAGCCCAATGAAGCCAAGCACAATGTTGCTGTTATGGCAAGGCCAAGATTTTCGTGCAGTTTTTTTCTTTAAACAGGACTGGAAAAAACGGCACGAAGAGCCTTTTCTTCTCTTGTCTCCTTTTTCAGTTCCAGACCAAGCCAGAGTCAGACCTTCATGAAAGTCCAGACACTTTTAAAAAAGTAATTGTTTGATTATGTGCATGTTTATGTGTGAGGGGGGGTTACAGCACATACAATTAGTGTGACTCAGGCTCAGGGTCAGAAGTCTGGGTTAACTATGACTGGACTCCTAATTTCCTCCATACTAAGTCACCCATCCTTTCTCTGAGTCATTCTCCAGCAGACAGCTTAAAGTTTAAAATTAGAAAGTAGGAACATATACCAAGAGAGATGACTGGGAAGGATGCTGCAGGCACAGCTTGTTTAAGTTTCCAGAGCTGATGTAGCAGCAGCTATGTCAAGGGGGCCCTGTTCTACTGTCTGCAACAGATGCCCCTTAAATCAAGATATTAATGAATACTTCAGGCTGTAGAACAACTGCAAATAAATATGGCATGAATGCATCGTGAGCTGGTAAACAGGCCTGTTGTTACTGTCAAACAAACTCTTTGTGCACACTTGCTGCACATCTTTTCTAGAGTCTTCTGCAGTGGCAACAGCAGTGGCATTTGTTTTTCCCACAGGCCCTTTCAGAGAGTACAGCTCCCTTGCTAGAGGTCTTTGGCACTCACCAGCAGGCAAAGGTTGCGAATGAGACTCTCACCAGATGTATTTGAAAGGAAAGCTGAAAATCTGAAGTTTAGAGAAGTGATAGAGTAAGTCATTCCCTCTCTTGGCTCTCTTGGACCTTATAATGATGCACTGAATCTCTTTCAAAGACTGGTCTGGGAAGATGTTTATCAAAAATGAGACAATTTATCAGACTAGGAGCTACCTACTCCTTTGGGTTATTTAAAATCTATTAGGCTAAAATGTTGGCACTCAGAAGACAGGGTTGAATAAAGCTGAGATCACCACGTACATGAATAAAAAGAGAACACAATCTATCATCAATGCATTTGGAAGGAGTTGAGAGAGTCTATTCTGATTGCATAGATTTCTTCTCCCTTGTGTAATTCCCTTTGCACTCCAGTCTGGAGCTCATGGTGTCCACACCCTGAACTCTCATAATGGCCACCAGATTTATAATTTTTTTAAAATACTATTTATGTTATTGCAATGTATGAGAGAAAAAGTAATAGAAACAAAACCATGTGAAATGCTTGTAAGTATTTGAGCCTTCAGCATTTAAAATTGAAGATATAATCTCTTTACATCTCAATTTCCACCTCTATCAAAAGGGCAACCATTGATGCCATTTCACAGAGTTTGTAACAGATGCAACCCCCAAAGATGCTCATGTTTTATGGTAATGGGCACAAGAGAAGATCCTCAAATGTCCCACAGAAGACAGATGTTGTTGTGTGTGTCTTTATGATGAGAAGATCACTCCAGGGACAGGAGGCTGACAGAAAGTGTTCTCTATATCCTACATATCACCATAAAAGTTTCAGATATTAGGCCAAAGCGGCCAACATTTGTCTGTAAGCGCAAAGGAGAATGGGTAAAGCTTCCTGGCAAGGCCAGGCAACAAATAGTTGCACTTTCCACTTAAAGATATCTTTCCCTTGCTTATCTTACGTGTCTGAAGAAGCTTGCATTTTCCTGAGGAAGAGTATATAAAAGCTGAGGAGGAACTCCCCCCAGATCACACCTGCATATAAATGTGTTCTGTAAGGGTCAGCCCTGGGGTTTGCTCCTGGTAAGGATCCCATATTGAGGATGGGTTTCTGAAATCTTACATGATCTGTTTAAAATCGCAGTATCTGAAAAACTGTTTCAGGTAGCTAGTGTTAGGCCAGGAAAGGAGATAAATCCTCGATTAGGATGAACCAGATCAGACTGATGAATTGATGATTTTATAGAGTTATACTTTAAAGGTCTTGTCTTCATTGCTGGAGTTTTTTTCCTATTTGGAATTGTGACCTAAACTCACTTGTTTCCCTTCAGATTTTCTACTGCAATGTCAACATTTAAACAACCAATTGCTGTTTTCTAACAGTGCTAATCATCAGCCAGACTACATGATTACTTGAGAAAAAGTGTGAAATTAGGAGGGGAGCTACCATATTTGCTCCGAAAACTTGTGTAGCTGTATTGTAAATCTTCTGAAAGCATTTGGCAGCATGAACCTCTTGTGAAAGAAGCAGTGCAATAGAATGGAACAAGGGGGAATAAGATTATGTAATTTTCACACCTACAAACAGTGGCCAGTTTATTTCTCTTAAGGAGGGTTGATATTCTGTTTTCACTCAATGTCGCTTACAGTTGTCCTTGGGTCAAGCAGCTCATATAACACTATACAGTAACAAACACAAAAATAATTTTATGCTTTTTTTTTTTTTTTTTTTTTTTTTTTTTTTTTTTTTTTTTATGTTTGTGTGATAAATAAGATGAAAAACTGCAGGCAAGGAAGAAATTTCATTAAAGTAATTGTGGTTTGGAAATACATTAGGTGCTCTCCAGAATATCTTTTTCTCTCTTTCTGATAACGATCAACCATTTATGTTTCATTGAGCAGTAAAAGCTTTTTAGAGGAAAGGAAAGAAAAATATGAGAAAGAAATGAAAATATGCTTCTAAAACCCACAGCTTCTAAGGCACCTCAGTGACAATCTTGGTATAAAAGCCTGACTGAGCAGCCTTTCAAGTATGGGTAATTTTTTACTTATGGAAGTGTTTTTATAAAGTGCTTATACTTGAGGTTCTTGAAACAATATTTGCTGACTTTGCTGAAATGTTACAGGTTAACTTTCATTACCATGATTTTTTATATATGGCACAGTAATAAATATAAATTAACTTTTAAAGGCTTATGATGAAGCAGGAAATTATCCAGTGACAACTTCCCTAACTTGTCCATTGAAGACAGTCGGGATAGAGACAAAGAGCAGTTTCACAGAGAAAAACAATTTGTATAGAGAAAGAATGTTTGAATTAATTAACCTCCCACATTCCTAAAACATTGAGCTATTTCTTGGAGGTCCAGGTGAAGAAGCTTGGCCATTATTTCTGGGGTGATGCTCAGGAAGACTCTCAGCCTTGCAAGACTCCAGGAGGGTGTCTGATGTAGATGAAAGAGGCCTCTATGTGCACTGTGGGGCAGGGGCAGCAGCCTTCTATCAACACCCAGGAGCATCCAGGCCCTTCTTAACTCCATCTGCTACTGTATTTGAGGATCACGGAATCAATGCCTCTTGTATCTCACTGCGTAAGAGTTGCAACACATTCAGGGTGTTACAACCAGCATTTCACCTCTTGTTACAAGTTTTCACTTGCTCTTTGTAATGCAACATGTTTCATCAAGCTGTTCTGTGTTTTGAGAAGCTCAGGCCTTAAGAGAGGCTCACATGAGATAGCTCCATCTGTTGCTGCTTTTACTCATCCAAACAGTGCAGGTTTTTTTGCTTGAGTGTTGCTGGACTGGCATCACAGAGCCTGTTTTGAGCCAAAAGGATTAGTGTAGAGGCAAAATTTTCAGCATGTATTTTGACACCGAAGTTAAACATGAATAGTGTATGACACAAAAAACTGTTTAAATAATCTTAGGTAACATTTTCATTTTTCTCACATGATTTTATTTAGTGACAGAGGAACTATAAGCTGATTTACACTACAGGTCTAGCTTGTCCTATTTCCTTTTGTTAGCCTTCATTTCACTGGGGGAAGAACTTGTGAGGTAAAGTGAGACAAAATTATAGTGAAAACATTTAGGATTTATAATTATTTTTAATGCCAGCTGCCTTATAAAAAACTTTCTCTCTATTTGCATATTAGCTGCTAATTTGAATTCACTATATGTTATGCCATTTTCCTCATGAAACAACACTCTATGAGAAGTCAAGAGAAGGCACAAAAATCCTTGTCTTGCACAAGTCCATGGGAAACTTTTCTTCTAATCCTTTCATGTAGTGTTGGTGTAGAGAGTGGAAGATGTAAAATTTAATTGGTTTCTTCTATTTTTTGGTTACCATATAGAATTAAGCTGGGCTTGGACATTCTTGTGTCCAGCTTAAAAAAATGTGTTTAATGAAAATGAAAGTTATGGGGCTATCTACAATAAAAAGAGAGGAAACTGACAGCCTTTGGGCAAAGGAAGATTATTTTTACTGACTATTCTGCAGTCAGTACTGTCAGTTTGAGCTATTGTCAATGATATTTCAAATGAATTTCAAATTTCAAACTCGGTCCAAATCATATAGGGACCCAAGGCTGCTACACTGAGGAGAGTGAAACTCAAGATGAAAATGTGAGGAAGATTTCCTTGTAGTAATTTCTTTCAGAATTTTCAGAACTCTTAAAAAAATAGGGTTAATGAAAATATACATAGATACATAAATTATATATGTGTGTATGTACACACTTGATCAAACTGAATTTCCAACTGAATTTCAAACCGAAGAGATAGACATATGAGTTTTTTTGAAGAGGGATAAAAAAGGAAAATCCTTTCTGTAAGGAATTTTATGCTGCTCTTTCCAGCAGTACATCTAGGGACATTCAGAAGATAATTTTTATGTATGATCTTTTGAAAAATGAAGGAATAATCTGTGTCATTTATCTGTGCAACACAACAAGAAAAGACAACTTTGTGTAATTCAGTGCCAAAAAATGATTGGAGGATGCGGTCAGCCCAGTTTTATGGCTTTTAGGCCGTAGCGCTTCTTTCAGTTCATGCTGTTCCAACAACTCAACACAAGGGCTGTCCATGCCCTGGATGGCTTTATTCAATTAAAGCTGCTTCCCAAGGTCCCGGGTCCCTGTGGTGGAATCACGCAGTGCAGACATGTGCATCCGCTGAACTCGAGCTGTGCTCGCTGCCAGCTCAGCAGCTTAAGGTCACTTGAGTACTTTCTAAGAGGAAGAAATCACTCCAAAGAATTATCTGCTGGCCTGGCTCCTCCAGCCAGGAAAACTGCTGACTTTCTCAACCCCCACGCTTCTGCCAGTGCTTTTGTACACATTGCTTTATCTCGTGTTTACAAGTTCCTTCCCACCGGGTGCAAGTTGCAATTTATATTCGCGTTCCGCCAGCAGATCCTAAGATGGCAAAGCTGGTGGTCTGAGTGTCTCCCCTTCCCCGGGGGAGCACCTGTGGAGCAATAAAGCTGTGAAGTAATAGGTGCTTCTCACAATGCAAGGCAGCAAACAAAACCAATCTTCTTCTCACTGAACATTTGCTGTCCTGAATAAGCGTAGTTCTTGTTTCCTACATAACACCAAGGGTCATGAGCTAAGATAAAGATTGGATCAGATTAAACAAAAGGGCTGGAGGAGGATCTGTTGGCAAAATTAATATATTTACCTTCTTTTAGAAAAAAAGTAATCATACTTTGCTCTGATTAAACCTTGGCCTAAAGAAACTTCAACCCTAAACTAAATCATCCATTCAAAAATTTAACGTAACTTAAATTCACTCCATTTCAAAGTTTTTGTTCTCCTGACTGGTCCTATCTAGGCAGGAATAAGAAGGTGCACTGTAGTACTGAGTTGTTCCTAAATAACTAATTTTGCCATGTGAAAATTCAGAGTAGAGCTAGTTAAGAACAATTTCATGGCCCTAGGTCTTACTAAAACAATGAAAATCAGAATGTCCTCCTGTCTGGGTGACCAACTGCAAGCTGCTCAAGCTCTGTGTCTTGTAGACTTGGTGATAGAAAAGAGAATTTTCACTGGATCATCAAAAAACATTTTTGAACTAGGGTCAAATTTTAACTCTTTTCCACTTCCTGCTGAGATGCTGAGCTGTTCAAAACTAAAAATGTTGCCAAAAAAAAAAAAAAAGATCAAATTTATACTCCCGCATTTCTGTCAACATTCTCAGAAATGGCTTAACTGTTTGTGGTCAAATTTAGCATAAACTGTTGTCTTAAGCAAAAGCCAGGTGGAGAAAGCTGAATCCTAAAAAGATGAGAAAACTGAGTGACAGGGAAAAACCCAAACACCCGACCCTTTGAAATGGAAATTTTCGGATAGTGTGATTTCTGCTTTACCCAAGACAGACTGCCTAAATACGTATTTCTGCTAACTGCCCCAGTTAACAACAGTAGTGTTGTCTGCTCTGCCCGGGGAGGGAGAGAGCTGGGACTGTGCAGAGAACTGAGGGGGTTGGCAGACCTAAGTGTGGGGGAAACAAAGATTCATAGTCAGAGCTCAGCATCACCCAAAAATGGCTGACCCAAATGCTAGCCATGAGCAAGGGTTTGGCTGTGGATTCATGTCCAAATTGCTGCAAGGACAGGAGAGATCTCTGAGTTCTGGTCAGCTAAAAGACGCTGTTTTGCCTCTGTCCTGAGGCAGGATGACTATTTTTCTAGCCTGTGATGTTTTAGACTTTCTATTTAAGGCGAAAAATCTCAGAAAGTGTATGTTTTCTTTAACATCTCTCAGTGTCTTCAGTCTGAGAGGATGCAGCTATTATTTATACACACCAGCCCTTTGTTCTTGTTTAGGCTGCTGTAGCTTTTCTGAAGTCACTCACTGGGTTCACATCCCTGAGACTGGAGTAAACTGTGTGGCATGATCCACGCTACAGCACATCCCAGCTGGAGCTCACTCTGGCAGTTTCCGAAAACTTGAGGCTTCCTGAGGGAAAGAGGTTGTGATAGGAAAGATGCCGTCATTTTGATTATCCCTATTGTGGCCCAGACTTCAAGACAGTCACCCCAAGGTATTGAAGTCTACTCCTCCCCTGACATCCATAGGGAAGTGACTCCAAGAAATGAGTGGTATTTACCTTACACAACATGAACTCCCTTGAGTAAAACAAAGTAGAGCTACACAACTTTGTTACACCACTTGCTGAGCCCTCTAAGAATTCATGTCTTAGAAATAAAGTTCCATCTTTTAAAATGGTGGTGATGATTAAACTCTGGTGTTCTGTGTGAAATGGAGACATAATTTCTCCATATCTTTATATTTTTTGGGTCAGCATTACTGAATAGGTCCGTTTCTACTACAGTTCTGCAGAGAATGTAGGAGTACTGTCACTTCCAAATTTTTTTAAATGGTTTGAGAAGAAGTGCAAATGTCTAGATAAAAACCTGCCTTGACACAGTAGTTGGAGTGACTGTTCCTGAGGCAGTCAGACTGAGAAATTTGAATGCAAAGTTTTTTCAAGTAACGTTCATCGAACTCACTACAGAACTGAGCAAAATTCCCTGCCTTGTTTTATACAGGATGCAGACTGAATGATCTAACAGGACTGATCTGCTTTAAAATTTAATTAGTCATATTGCTTGTGTGGGTAAAATAAGCAGCAGCAGACACACCTGTGGGTATCTGCATAATCTATTTTAAATCACTTCAGACAGACAAAGAACATGAGGTTCAGGACCATTTAAGTTTTGGGGGATAATTTTCTTCAGGTTTTCAGTAGGAAGAAGGACATACCCCCATCATCACTGCAGAGCACCTAGGTGAGCTGTCTAGAAAGAGAGTATTCTTCATCATCCTCAGAATTTACTTGAAGCCAATTGTATTTAAAACCACCAAAATAATAGTATTTTAATGTTTACAGTGGGCCTGGTGGTAGCGTACAACTTTCTCATTGAGAGTGTGATAAATGATGGAAATGTCTGTTTTCACTTTCTCTTGGTATTTTGAGTGAATATTGTAAGAATGGAAAACCTCACACCTGACATTCAATTTTGGCATAATTTTAAGGAGTGTGCTGCTGTTACAGGCAGCAATAATATGGTGTAAAATATAATGCTGCCAAGTCTTCAGAGTCACAAAATATTAAATGTTGACGTCCCTTGAAATTACAGATTTGAGGCAATTGTAGAGCACAGAAATCTTGGATTTTTTTTTTTTTTTTTGATGCAAAGATAGAGTGTGTGTTTTAACCAGCATCTAATTACATCCTCTATGTTGGGATGTCAGCATTAGGATAAAACCTCTTCCAAAAAGAGCAAATCCATGAACAAAAAGGACACCACGAACATGCAACAGCAAACCAAATTAGAAGAAAAGCCTAAATGTCAGACAGTAACTCTTCTTCCTAATGCTTTACTCACAGTCTTTCATTCTGCTGAAAACAAGATATGCAAAGAATCATCTTGTACTCTAAACATAAGATTTTTATATATTTCCTTGCATAATATCAAGAGTTACTGGTAAAGACTCATGAAGTTATTCAGCCCTTCCTAACAGACCGACTTTTCTTTGACTTCCTGACCTCCCTGACAAGCAAATTTCACAAGAAGTTTTCAGTATATGCCCATGAAGTAGTTGTGTCAGAATTGATTACCTTGTAATTCAGTAATAAACTCCTTGTTCTTCTAGAGAGAAAAAAGAAAAAAATAGAGATGAGGAAGGTGGACCAGTTTTTGCTTCTTTTATTCTATAGATTTATTTAAAGCCAAGAGGCAGGTCTCTTTTACGTAGATAAAATCTCATGGATAACAAAATGGTTATAATTCAGCTTTGTTTGCTACCTTAAAGTTTTTCCTCCTCTGAATATGAATTTTGTTCCAAAATGTGAACCAACAGTCTTCCACACTATCTACTTTTGTCTTTTGATCTTTCTTTTATACCTTCATGAAAGGAGTGTGATTTTGCGGAGCCTTTTGGGGAGCAGCAGCACATATAGGATTATAAGCAATAGGTTTGTAGCATATAAACTGCCTGGCTCTGAGCTGGAGCATGAGTTAGAGGTGAGGGCACTCACTTGAAAGCCAGGAGGCAAAGCTCTGTCTCCAGCTCTTCCACTGACTCGTCGAACAGCTGCCAAGTCCTTCAATCTCTGGGTCTTTGTTTCTCCTCTCTCTATTTTGTATTTTTGGTTAGATTTCAAATTATTTTCAGATGGGGGATTATCTCTCACTGTGTTTGTGGAACGTCTAGCACAACACAGCTTCGACGCTGACTGCAGTCTCCAGGCGCACCTTAACATAAATATGGGGGAGGGAGAGAGTTTCATTCTTTCCACGGTGCTCCTTTTGCTGTAGGCAGAGCAAACAGAATCACAAAATCACAGCCTTTGGTTACTAATGACCCACCTCTTCCTCGATGTCTTCACCCTGTTGCTACCATGACACGTTTTTTCTGTGAACTGCTGTTTTGATTCTGTCGGTTTTCCAGATCCTCCTGAGAAGATGGGAGTAAGCAGGTCAGGTATTTAAGGCAAAGGTCTGGTATGAGTAGATGTGCAGCGTAGGGCATGTTGAGCCTTTGCCGTGCAGTGTGGTGCTGAGATCTGTATGGCAAAATCTTGAGCCACATGGGGATGGTGAAGTAATAACCTCTACAGCTTGTGATTCAGCACTAGCTCTGCAGTCTTTGCAGGCTGTGGTGTACACACACCTTTACTGATCCTGGAATAATGTTCATATTCCAGGGATGCTACAATCCCTGTACTTTCATGGTGGAGAACCTATACCATTTGCTTTGTTTTGTCCAGACCCGCTTTATGCCAGGTGGCTGCTTTTCAAACTCTGCAGTTTCTACTTAGTTTTGCAAAGTCTTTGAGATTTTGCTCTCTGTTCTCAATAGAAACTGAAATCCCCATAGAAAATCTCTGGGTTTTTTTGCTAATTGTTAGCTGCACTGATACAAATGAAATTTTGGTCGGCTTTTTTATTTTTTCTCAACTGGACACATACTTGGGCCTCCTGCTGTATAAGAAATGAGATTTTGTGAGAAAAGCATGGGTAGTATATATTAATTTACAGGTATAAGTGTCATTTGGTTATACCAGAAAACTCTCCCCCATACATTAGAATTTTCTGGTCTACCCTGCAAGGTGCAGTGTTGCTTGGAGTAGCCAAAGCAGTTGATATTGCTGTCCCATGGTCCCTTCTCCACTGCCATCATTGTGAGTCCCAGAGTATCACTGCCTTCTGTCTTGCTAGGACTGTGGGACTGACTTGGAGGCATTATTTTTCATGGCCTTTCACTGGACACAAAGGGTTTGTAGTGTTTACCTTTTTTAGATGAATTATATTTGTCATAAACCTCTTCTGTTTCTAAGAACCAGTATCACTCTGCAGAGTCCAACCAAATAAACAGACTTTGTCAACAGGACAAAATCCTGGAGGGTCCTGGAGAAAGCAGATCCTGTGACATGACTCAGTAACAAAACCCAGGGAACAGTCATCCTTTGCCTTTCTGTAGTTTATTTATACTTTCTTTAGTTACCAGAGTTTAACAAGGGAGTGATTTTGGCTGGAATATGAAAGCAGCTGAGCTGCACTGTACTGATTGTTCTGGCTTTGAGGTTGGTGGAAGATTTGGTCCACCCTAAATAGCAGTCTTCCCCAGTTTGTACTGTCCTGCTTACCCCACGGGAACAAACTGAAGAGTTGTGCTCTGTTTATCCTGAGCTCTTTGAAATGTGAATCACTCCAGGACAGCCTCTCCCAGGCTAGAATAGGAAAGCTTATTATCATTGATTTACAAGCCTTTAGAGATCAAAATGGGCCAAACCAACATTTCCTCCCTTCTCCTTAAAAACCACAACAGAGCATCTGTCTAGTTTTGAAAGCAAAAATTCTTTCCATAGTGATTTTATTCTTCTTCACTTCTAGTGACAAATAATTTACTAATTTCTCCCTATTGTTTAAAAACAACTGCACTTAATGTTTTTTTTTCTTTTTTTAATATTAATTTCATTCTATCTTTAGTATACGCTCTTTTATCAGGTTAGGTGTTCATCTATGGAAAGTAATGTGCTGTTTCATAGCTTAGTTTATTAATAGGAAGATTGGGAATGTGCACATAAGCAGGTTGCTGGGCTGATAGTATTGCTGGGTTGTAGTACTGGTAGAATAGATTCCATCTCTCAATTGCTGATGGAAATGCGCTTTGCTGCAGCACTGGCATTTCCCACAAGGGATTTTAGGGACATGCAGCATGACAGATGCCAGCACCAGCCAATGGCACAGCAGATGTGGGACCTAGTGTTTGCTACTTGATTGTCGTGGTGCAGGACCCTACACCTCTGAACCCTGGATGCATCAGCAGCTCTTGCTCTTTGTGAAACTCCTTGGCCTAAAAATCCTGCACTCAAAACATAAGCATTACTGATGACACAATCCCAGTGTAAGAAGGGTTAGTCAGCCAAATACTGACTCTCTAACCTCTAGGGGTCACAGTAAAAATATTCTGTAGAAGCATAGAAATCAACAAGACAAAATGAGGGAGCTCTTTTGGATTAGGAAAGGAATCCTTCTCTGTTTTCATGGCAACCCACATACAAATTCTTGTCTGCCATTTCTTTAACTTATTGGAATTGTCAAACAACTGCCAGATGGGGTATTACACTTTTGTAGACAGTGGCACTCCTTCACTATATGGAGGAATCAGGTTGGGATTCATGTTACCGTTATGTGACCAGTGACAGGACTTGAGGGAATGGCCCCTCTATCAGGGAATGTTTAGGATGTTACTAGAAAAAAGTTCTTCACCCAGAGGGAGACTGGGCACTGGAACAGGCTCCCCAGGTGGTCTGACAGAGGTCAAGAAGTGTTTGACAGTACTCTCCAGGCACATGGTGTGATTCTTGGGCATGGTTCTGTACAGGGCCAGGGGTTGGGCTCGATGATCCCTGAGAGTCCCTTCCAACTCAGCGTATTCTGTGATTCTGTGGTTACTCTGCGTTAGGGCAGAAAATAATTTCACGCATTCAGAGCTTCTCCTGGGAGCTAGTTCAGGGCAAAGCCTTGGTTATTAACTGAGCTAAACTACACACTACTCCCAGTAGTGTATGCAAGGGTTGCAGATAGCATAACACAAGACACGGATTTTTAATAGACTTGTAAATACAAACAAGATCTTAGGGCTGTCAGAAATCGTGTGACTATCTGATCAAACGAGAGGGACCATTCTTTGTAGCCTTGTGTAATGCAGCCCTAAAGACAGGCACACAAGCATTTATGTATCCCAAGTGGGAGGTGAAGCACGGATCCACTGCCAGTTGTGCTGCTTGGTAAGCTGCTGCTCATGGGGAGAAGGATCTGCAGGTAATAGGGATCAGTGTCTCTATCAGAAGGCTAGGATTTGGGCTCCAGGCTGGGGAGGGTGGTTGAACTTAAGTATTTAGTTTAAAATGTAACCTGCATGAGAAAGGCACATCCGTGGTCCAGTTATTAACCTGTGTGTGAGTCCACAGTCCTAAGCCACATATCCACAGCGTGTGTATGGACAAACTACGATCTGGCTTGTTGTCCAGTTTTTCTGTGGAATCAAAGAGTTCATTCTGGCACCCTCAGCAAAATTTTCTCCCTCCTAACCACATCAAGAGCATTCCTAGCATTTTCCCTAGGAGGTTACAATCATTTTAATCATAACTTGAGTAAAAGAATGTTGGCATTTGTCAACACATTTATAAAATCTTCACCTGGAATCTCTTTTTTCTTGCTAATGAAAAACACCTGACTGCAGAAAAGCATTAATTGATGTAAAAGCACCGGCAATGCAGCATGCAATTTTGTCTTGAGAACCGTGCCCGCACCACAGCTTCACTACTTTGGCTTTTGTTCATTAAATAGCTAAACACAGTTGTCTACATGAGGTTGCCCCTTCTGCTGGAGAGCTGCAAGGAGACAAGGTGTGAAGGTGAGCTGCCAACATCCTCCCTCGCTGCGTGGGAATAAAGGAGAAGGAGCAGTGAATGAAAATGGAAATGAAAGGGAAAAGAGAAGATGAAGATGTGTGGAAGTTTTCCCAACACGAATTGTAAGATAATGGTATTTGTTTGGAGCGTGCCACTCCATACCTGCAAAGAACAGCAAGCTTCTACAACACTTGTTCTGTTCTAGGAAATACAAACACATTGAATCAGACACCAGCAATGGTGATGTCAGTGTATATAATTCTATTACCTGATTCTATCATCCTAAGAACAACAGCTTAAAGTTATCACGGGGGTTTTTGGGAACAGAACCACCTTTGGAGAGACATTTGTACATTTCCCATGACAAATGCCAGATATATTGCCCTTCTTCATATAAATGCACAGGTCACATCTCAGAGAAATCTGAATTAAGCCCTTTTGCTAATTGTTAGTTTTAACACATCAGCTGTGACATCTTCATTTCTGAAGAAACAGAATGGGAATCTTTGGGCTGTGGGCTTTTAATTGCAGTAACGTTCCGAGGGGATGCTAGTGGAGCAGTGCAGAGGTGTTTTCTTAACTCAGAGAAACAGCTGCAGCGGATAGGTTTCATCAACTTTCTTCAACCACACAAACATTTCAGGTTGAGACTGCTAAAGTCAGTAACGAGATTTAGCTCTATCACCTACACTAACAGCTGGAAACCCTGAGATACAGTTACTTTCTAATGCATTGGTGAGATAGGCTAAGGCAGGAAGCAACTCAGGAGACATTATCTGCTGTTATTTAAACTAAAGCTAGAGGAAAAATTCAAGCAGCAGAATTAATTTGAGACAATAGCTGTTTCCTGAGCCATGTGCTGTGCGGAGCCCCTGCCGTGGTGACCTGACCTGCTCTTCCTGGACTGGTAAGTGCTTGAGAAGGGCTGCAGAAGTGAGGTCATATTTCAAAAGGATTTGTGGTAGAAAGCAAAAGTTCATCTGCCCACCTAATCCCACCCAAAGGGCAATGCACTTCAGAGGTAACCTCCAAGCTGTGGAGTGTCAGGTTGTCCAGTACTCATGGTTGCAGAGAGAACTGTGAAAGGGGCTCTGAATACAGCACTAGGTCTGTTGGGAAGGTTTCCAATGCCAGTGGACCATGAGCTTTGCAGTGCAGAACATGCCTAGCCCAGTCATTTTCCCTCACCTTCCTTCCTGTATGGCCTCTTTCCCAAGAAAAACCAACCACAACATCAATCAGTCCACCTGTAGCTGGCAACACATAACCCAAACACCTGCATGCCAGGCACAGCTGGATGTTTGCTACAATTGACCCAGCGCAGTGCAAGCTGCGTAGTGATTGTTTGATCAAGGTGGTTTGGGAGAAGGGAGTGTTGGAGAATAATTTGCAGCAAAATTAAGAAGCTGTGTTTTCCCTGGCTGCCTTCATTTCCCTCCTCTCTTTAAAATTCTTCTTGCTTTTTAACAATGCTTGCTTTGGGCATGTGTTTGTGTTGAACCTGAGGAAATTTGTTTTGTTAAAAGAAGGGCGTGTGTGCCTGTCAGCCAGATTTTCCTGTGCTAGCATAAAATCAGATGCATAGTACAGCCTCTCCTGGACAAAGAAGAATCTTTGGAAGTGTAGTGTGATTAAGAATTACAGGAATATATTCCCCCACAGGTAGGCAAGTTGTACGAAACAACATCTGAGTGAATTGGAGAAAAGCAGCAGAACAATGAAGGTGTGTAAAGGAGATAGAACCTTCAATGGAGCCTCGGAGGTGAGAGTGTAGATGAAAGAGTAGCTGGACACAGGAAAAGGCAGAAAATCGGTGAAATGGGATGTGACTCTCAACGTAGTAAAGATATGGATGAAAAGAGTGACAGGCCATATTCATGAGGCTTCTGAAGGAAAGAAAATGTCAGTCACAGAAAGAGAGATTAGTATATGGAGATGTGTAAAGTAAAAGCTAAAATGAAAATTTCACATGGCATGAAAAGTTTATGCTGAGGAAGTGGTTGGACCAACCTGCTGTAGCCCCTTTCAACCCAAATGGTTCTGTGAAAGCAAGCAACTCTACTAGCAATTAATACATTAGTAGATCATTATCATCATGTTTGTATTTTCATAATGCTTGCAAGCTTCATGTCATCGGACACCATCACTGCAGGTGCAGCACAGGCAGATAGGATTATATCCCGTGTGGAATATCCACCCATGTAACTCCTTTTACTTCTTGTTTTATACTTCCCCTTTGTCTCACTGAATCTGAAGGACTTTAATACATTTTCCTGTTTGTGATACTGTCCTCAAGTAAATAGAAAATGACAAAAACAGTAGCAGGTATTTTCCTAAAACAGTAAGCAATGTAATCAACTTTCCCTTGAGTAAGAAATGCAGCACAGTTTTTCCAAAGTGCAAGGGACAAAAGTGTCCCTGTCAGGAAAAAAAAGTCAAAGCTTAGCAAATTGTCACCCAAGTAGAGTAGCCAGATATTTAAATGTGCAGCTATCAGGCACTTTCATTTAGCTAGTTAAACAAAAAAGCCTTTTACTGAAAACCTCTCTCCTTGCTTTTCCTTAGGATTGGCTTATCTGAAACTACAGTCCCTTGAAAAAAAATTAATGAGTGATCAGATCTGGGCAGTACAAAGAACCCTAAAAAACCCCCAACAAACCAGCTTTTTTGGGGCACTATTTCCTCTGCAGCAGGAAAAGGTGCAGTAAACTCTTAATTCCCCCAGTCTTGTTGAGAGAGTGGTTCTGTTGGACAGGACGAAACGATTGGCATTTATTTTGTAGCATCACATTTGCCTGCCTTGTGAAAATGTGACATTCGAAACTTTTACTGGTGGAAAACCCAGGCTTTTGATCCTGTTTTTCAGCCTCCTCTCTGTAGTGTTCCTCTGTTTCAGTGGGGTGGTTACTGAAACAGTGTAATTCGTCACAGCTCTGTTCAGGGCCTTGAACGTAAACTGGTGCTGGCTGCTTTCTGTGCATGGATGCTCTTCCTCACAGCTAATCATTAGCAATTAGCTGGACCCCAGCTACAGATTCAGGAGTGACAAAATCCCTCTCCCCAAGTAATTCAGCTCACTGTGGAACTGCATTGAAGTGTTATGTCTGCTTTTATAGTCTGTTTCAAGTGGTATCTTTAACTACTTTTTCCTAGAAGCAAAAGTCACTGAGCTCCTATGGGGAAATGCTCAGACTCCTTGAAATGCATTTGGGAGCTTTGACATGCTTAAGACTTCAGCATTCCCAAAGATTAATGGCTATTTCTGTGGTTTTCAGCATACTTCCAAAGGAACAGGAATTGAATCATCTAGAAAGTGACCAGCCAAAAAATCTAGAGTATAGTGGAAAGGTCCCTAAAATATCTGCTGTTGAGAATAGTTTGGCTTTTCTGGCAATACTTAAATAAGGTGGTTCTCATTATAGTTTCCTTCTACTCTCATGCTAGGGGACCGCTTTTCACAAGGACTCTTTGCAACTCACCTCATTCTGAATCCCAAGATACTTGGTGATTTGTTTAGATCCCCCACTGCAGTATTAGAGTATATGATAATCTTGAATTTCATGCTGCTTGTTTTAAAGATAGATTCTAAACTCCATGTGTGTGAAAGAAAAACTTCACAGTATGGTACAGGTATCCCTGAGAGGCTCAGAAACCAAGGGATGAAGGAAAGGAATCACAGGTTTTTGTCTGTAGTCACGTAATTTCCAAGATAAACACATAAATTTCCCCTTTTTGTCTTTCCTCTTGCTCGCTCTCTGCAGAACACTTCAGGGTCAGCTGAGGTGTTTATTTATTCACCTTTCCAGCCCAAATCATTCACAAGTGGCCTGCAGGTTCCCGTTAGAGAAATGAGAATTCCCAAACATGTTATTGCTCTTGCTTATCACCTGACAAGGCCGACCAGAAATTGTTCTGTGGTCACTTTGACCTTATGCAATGGGGGCTGAATGTGTCTTTGTTCCAGTCACCAAAAGCACTAAAATACTACTTTCTGAGAGCTGGACAAAATACTGCCCTTGGAAACACATGTATGTCTCAATCTTGAAGTCTTTCTCATTTCATCCAGTTCTGGAGGAATATTTTTAGGTATTGAATTTAGCCCTTCAGAACACCTTGTGGTTTCTTCCAGGATGGAGCTCAATAAATTACTCTCTTCACAAACAACCAAAGTGTGGTTCAGTGGTTCGGGTCTCCTGCAGGGTTCAGAAGTTCAGAGCACAAAAGCCCATCTCAGTGTACATCTTCCCATGCAAAACCAGACCTGGTTTCCAGGGATGGGGTCTACACCATGACTGCTTGTAAGTGTCCATGCCAGTGCTGCTCTCTGCATCAGCTTTAGAGCAGAGGAGCTGATCTTTACGTCCCTTCTGTCTGTGACACCTCGGTTAGGGTTTGGTCAGAAACCACTTCCAAGAGAAGCACGTGAGCTTACACATGCACACCCACCTGCCCCCCCTACGCACACGCACCAGGGGCATCCAAGTTTGTGAACATTTTACTCTGCTGCCTTAATTAAATCAATACTGTTTATTACGTGGGTCTGTGTTCTTTCTTTCAACACCTCTGTTTTTAGGTTATAATTCCTTTATATCTTCATTGTTTTTAGTAATTGGACAAAGTGTTTCCCAGCTTAACTTTTTAGCAAATGGCAGGAATCCCAGCAGCCGTGTCATGAGGCCAGGGTTTCAGTATTTCCAGAGACACACATTTGTCTAGGATATTTATGTCATATTTAGCTTGGTTACTAAAAGCAGAATTTTAAGACTGGAAAAAAAAGTACTTTTTTTTTTTTTTAACAGTGTCGATTTACTTCTTATAAATGTGAGATTAGTACCTCAGGAGTGATGGGTTTGACTGCACAGCAAGGGGCTTAGGCCAAGGCTCTGGCAGCTGAACCTCAGCTACAGCCAGTGGGTCTGGGTGGGGGGTTTCATACAGGGTGGTAGCAGTTCGGTGTGAAATCCCTCTCCTCAAAAATCCCTGGTGTAGGAATGAGGCCTCACCAAAATATGAAACAGCTGGAATAAGCCCTCCAGGTCTCTCCTCACACTCACCCAGGCTGAGCTGAGGTCTATAATCAGAATCTATGCTTCAGCCACCTCTGCAGTGTCTGGATAGAAAAAAGAGGTTTACATGGGTCCTCCTTTATTTTTGCACCCAAGGAACAAACAAATCAAACTCATGAATACTATCCAGCTGGATCCCTACAAATTTGTAGGGCCTGATGGGGAATGGTCCCAGCTGACTGGAAGCTGGCAAACACTGTCCCAGTTTTCAAGAAGGGCAAAAAGGAGAATCCCAGAAAGTACAGGCCTGCCAGTCTCGCTTCAGTGCCCAGTAAAGTCATGGAAAAGATTATTCTGGGAAGTATTGAAAAACAGCTGGAGGACAACAGTCATCGGTCACAGCCAGCACACCTTCATGAGGAGGAAGTCCTGCTTGTGGAACCTTAATTCCTTCTGTGACAGGGTAACCCACTTAGCTGATCCAGGAAAGCCAATTGATGTAATCTTTTCAGATTTCAGTAAAGCTTTTGATACTCTGTCTCACAGGATCCTTCTGGACAAAATATCCATCACACAGCTGGATAAACACATCATGCCACGGGTGAGCAACTGGCTCATGGGTTGGGCACAAAGGGTTACAGTGAATGGGGTGACACCAGGCTGGTGACCTGTCACTAGGGGGGTTCTACAGGGCTCCATCCTCTGCCCTGTGCTCTTCAACAGCTCTGTAAATGACTTGGACCCAGGACTGGAAGGGATAGTGAGCAAGTTTGCCAATGACACTGTATTGGGAAGAGACGTTGACTCTCTTGAGGGCAGAGAGGTCCCGCAGAGAGACCTTGATGAATTAATTAGAGAGATGGGATGTAAGAAATTTAACAGGGGCAAGTGCTGTATTCTGCACCTGGGATGGGGCAAGCCTGACTGTGTGCATAAACTGGGGAAAAAGAGGCTGCAGAACAGGGCTGCGGAAGGGGACCTGGCGGTCCTGATGGATGGAAAGTTGAATATCTGTCAGCAGTGCCTGGGGTGCATCAGGCACAGCATCGCCAGCTGGGCAAGGGGAGGGGATTGTCCCACTCTGCTCTGCACTGGGATGACCTCAACTTGAAAGTTGTGTGTATTTACAGATACCAGGCATCGAGGCTAACATGTGCATCCTGCAAATTTCTGACAACCTTTGCTGCTCATGAAAGCTACAGGAATTTCTATCTGCTTCATAGGATCAGGCCCAAAATGTTTCTAATACAGCCATTTTAGCAGGCTCTTTAAGGATATATGCAGAATGGTATGCACCCAACTCCTTGCTGCCCCTTTGTTGTTTTTGGTCAAAATCAACCCTTTGTACAAAACCAGGTGTGGCGTGCTGATGTTTCTTATAAACCTCTGTAATCCCTGTACACTTGGATAATTCCCAGTGGAACTGTGACTGCGTATTATTTTACCTACATACAATTTTACGTTACCAACTTCTATACCTGTTAGGATCACCTACCATGACAATTAAAAGTGCTTCTGCCTTGCCAAGAGGGAGCTCTGGGTACACTGACAGTGCACATGTGAAACACTGTCTGAATGAAACGGAATTTTCGTATGTGGAGTTCTTTCAGGATCAGCCTTTATGGGCATATCCAACTTTGCACGTACAGTATTCTCTGCAGTAAATGTACTTGCAAAGTTCCTCACATCCTTTTTATCAAGAATAAACATTGCTGAAATGTACGTATTCCTGATACCAAATAATGATTACTTGCAAGAAGATGAAAGTTTTGATGCCATGATTCGTCCAGGTCGAACGCACCTCAGTGCCCACCGCAACGCACACCCCCAAAAGATCTGGTATAACATTATAGGTCTCACTAATTAGCATATCTATCAAAGATTCCCCAATGAGAGACTCGAATGAGCGCCCCTTCCCAAGGAACCTTCCCCTGGATGGTTCTATCTTAGTTTACAAAATGTGTTCTGGAGAGGACCTTGGGGTCTGGGGCACACTGATCCCTAACTACAAAGCTTCTAAAATGTTTAGTCTCCTATCTTAACAAATAAGTCCAAGAATGTAGGCAAAAGCACTAAGAATTTGTAAGAAGTTGTAAAAAGGTATAAAAGGGTATAAAAGAAAAGGCAAGAAATCATCATGGCATCAGTTTCACTCACAAAATGAGACCACAAAGGAGAAAAGGATGTTCAAATTAAGACTAAGATTTAATCTGGAGAATTGACGGATTTGAGAGGGCTTTGATGCTTTAAGGCTGGGTATGTAGCCAGTTAGCACACTGGCTTTGTGTTGTGATGAGGCAGTGTTGAGGAGTTGGGGTAAGCTCTGGTCAGAGACCCAGGCTGCAAAATTTGGGACCAAGGACTATGCGCTAATTGTTCTTCAGAGGAAAAGTGTACAGAAAGGGCCACACAGAGTGCAGTCTCTGCTCAATCTAGTTTTGAAATATGAGACCTGACAGCATCTGGGTGACTAAATCCTCCTGACACTTAGATATGGCTCTATCTGACTTTTAGGATTTCCATTTTCCCCGGCAGCTTGAAGTGCTTCTCTGCTTGAGTTCACCACTTTTCCGGACTCGAGAGGAAGGCACAGCTTTGCACCACGCTTATGCCTGCCCCTGAACAGGATCCTTAGAATAGACGCTTCAGCTCTTTGGGAAGATTATGTTGCTCACAAAATGCTAATGGAAGCTACCACTTTTAATATAACAACAGGGAAACTGTCCTCCCATGCTTTCATGTTTGCTTTCTTCTTCCATTTTTGTCCGTGATGCAATAGGGACAACATTCATGCTAAAAGTTGTTTTAGTTCTTTCAGTCTCCCTCAGCACACTGCCTAAGAAGGTATCCTACTGAACAGGCCAAGATGGACACAGTTCTTTCATCTTGTCCTGAAGCTGTGTAAATATGACAAAATTTCATTAGACTGGTGAGAGCATGGTTTTGTGACTTGAGGTGATCAGAAAGGAGGCTGGAGCCATGGATTTTTGTCAAGCAAGAACTTTACATCAAACAAGTACTAGATAAAAGGCAGAAATCATCCAGGGGGACTGATGACTCATTCTAGGTAGCTGTTAACTCAGTGTCTTAACATTGAACAGATCCCTACCTGAAGCACTTTCGTTTCTGATCCTGTTTTGCTTTGCTTGGTCTGTGTTGAAAGCTGCTATGTATGGCCTATCACTTGGGAATTTTGTTATGGAGGCCATAAACCTTTGCATCTTCTACATTTTAAATCCTTACCTGTTTTATGAGATACGTTCCTTGATCCCTTCTGCCCAGCTTTGACAAAACCTGTATTATTGGCATATCTTTATGTAGGGACATAATTTGTGGTAGTAATATGCTGAACATGCAAAGTCTCAGCAGTTGTAAACTTACAAAGTAGCATTGTGCCATGGGGATGAAGGGGAAAATAAGGAGCTTAGGCAAGAGGCCTTTCTCTTAGTCCTGCTTCTGACTTTCCTCCTGCTTTGCCTAATGTTCTTGAGGAAGGCCATTTCCTTCTGGACTTTTCTTTATTCACCCATTAAAGATGACAAGTCTTGCTCTATAGGGGTGTTGTGAGGTTTAATAAGCATTCACTGGAAGCCCTCCAGTCCAAAAATGTTGAAAGGGGACATGAGCTGTGTGCCGTAGAGATTAAGGCAGAGCTGTCCTCTTTCTTTTAGGTCTCTCTCCCCTTCAGGCTCCTGCTCATCTTTGACTCTGGCTCAGGCTCCATTGGAAGCCAAATGTACTCGTTAAGAGAGAAGAAAGCTAACATTATAAATAAAGCAAATAACATTTGCTGGATTTCTGAGTTGGCCTGGCTTATTGGGCAGTTAAAGTAGACAGCAAAGGCTACAAGTGGGACCCCACATCTAGGAGTAAGAGCAGGGGGAGGAATGAGTTGGGAAAGAAAAGGGAAGGAGACAAGGTGGAACTGGGCTTATCCTATGTTATCTAACCTCATGCTGGCTATAGAATATTAGACCTGGTCCAAATATAGCAAAAAGATAGCTCCAGACTTGACTCCAGCATGTTTCTTCCCTCTTGGTCTGCAGTGTGTTGCTGTTTAGCCATGGTCAGAAAGAAACACTACGTTAGACAAATCAAGTGTCATACTGGAAAGCATGAACAGATGTATAGACTACCAGACAAGTGAAATAATCTTTTCTCACTACTCAATACTGGTAGTCCAATGCCACGCTTCCGGACAGACTAACCAGATAAAGTGGAAAGAAAAGCAAGTGGAATACTAGATGTCTATGAACTATGAATTAAGAGGAAACTTTGGAATAATTGTGTTGGATAGCCTCCTTTCAGCACATCTGCTTCCCAGACAGTCCCCAGCCTGTAACACTTCAAGAGGCTTCTCCTTCTGTGGTGTGGGACTCCGCATATGTCCCCCTTGAATTTAATAAAGTTCCCGCTGGCCCATTTCTCCAGCCCATTTCTGTCCTTTAAAATGGCAGCCTTGCTCTGAAGCCTCTCAGCTGCTCCCCCTGATTTCGTGTCATCTTCAGGCTTGATGAAGGAGCACTCCATCACTCACTCCAGGTCTTTGGCAAAGATGTTAAACAGAATACAGCTTCCAAACAGTATATTTCTCCCAGTTTCCTATAATTAGGACCACCTTGTAGTCAGTACATTTATTTCCAGCAAGAATAGGTGCCAGTTAAAAAGTGTCTATTGTACTCCAGGCAGGTGGCAGCTGTGGAAAAATAAGAATCTTTTACTACTTAACCAGCTATATTAAAATCTATGGAAAAATGGCTGACCAAGTAATCAACCTCCGTGGTGGCCTGGTAAACAGAACAAATACACTCTGAATTGCATCTACACTATAAATTATACTTTCTTATCATATTACTTACTTACCATTGCCAATTAGGAGGTAGTTTTCTTATATTACATCACTAAAGAGTGCAGTGCTTGGTCAATTATCCCTGTGTGAACTGAAATACAATAGCTGATAGCCCACATTTTTATGTTGTGACATTTATTTAATTTTGTGTGCATGTGTCTGTAGGCACATTGTGGTGGAAAGCCTCTAATGAGAACAGTTTGTTGATCCTCTGAATTCTGCATGTACTTGCTTGTTCTTATTAAGCAGGCACTCTGGTCTATGGAAACAATCGAAACCACCTGCATTTCCTTTGAACCAGAGCCTTGCTTTCAACTGAGCATCCTCGTGTTGTAATACCTCATCAGACACACAGTAGGAAAAAGCACTTACACATTTCGCTCCCTCTGTGCGTATCCAGTGAAAATTTGCCAGGCACGTAATCATGCATGTGTCATTACAAGCTAGCAAAACCTATTTAGGCAGCCTTTATTTATTTTTAAACGAGGTGCTCCGAATGTGAGGCAGGGCCTGGGCAAGGAGCAAAGAGCAGTGAGGACATGGGAGTGACCCATGGAGCTCTGTACTGGCTGGTGAGAGAGTTCCTCTTGGCATGGGCCAGCCCTGGTCAGAAATATATGAAGCTCTGGAAGCCAGATAGCCACCCTGAGACAAGGCAGGACTCTTGCTGATAAAGGTCTAACCCCATCACCTGATAAAGGTTTAATTGCATCACCATGTCCTGCTCTACAGCAAAAATATGCCCTGAGAAGTCTGAGTTTCCAGCAACTATTGTGCAGCCTCAAGGGGTTTCCAGGATCCTTGGACACTCATTGGAAAACAGGGAATTGCCAACTGTCCCATAGCTCTAAGGTACCAAGGAAGGAAGGCATAGCACTTCAGCTGTGGGCTTGGCCAGCTGAGTGGATCCTATGGGTTTGGTGTCTTCCTCCTCCCTGTCCTGAAAGAAATGTATGGAAAAGCACATTTTCAGTCTCATTTCAAGGGCACAAAGAAAGCACTTTAATTCTTGTCAGAATGTGTAATGTATTGGGACTAGAGACAATAAATATTTGTATCCTTAGGAGTTATGAGCCGTACTTAGTGGCAATGATGAGTTTTACAAGGCAATGTAAGTAAGTAATGACTAAAACACAAGTGCATCAATTCAGAGATTGCATAAAAAATTTGGGCTTGATCCTGATCTCACTGCCAGTTTACTCTAGCCTGTCATGACAGCCTGAAATAAAAAACAACCCAATGTTTTATGGTGTTACGGCGTGCCCTTGTCCTTATTACTCACACAATCTGTCGTGGAAGTGCAAGGCAGTTCAAATACAATTTTTATTCTTCTGCATATTCACTGTTCAGTTTTGTCAAAATCAGTTTTCATCCTTTAAATCTCAGGCACCAGCAGAGTTCTGTGTTGTGTTGTTTTCCTTTAATACGGGAATGACCTAGTTTCATGGAAAGACCTCTCTGTAGAGTTGGTCAGATGAGATTTTAAAAAATAATTAGGTTCTTAAATACAATTGAAAAAGTAGTTCTGAACTGTTCTGTGCTTGATTCCATCTCAACTATTTAAATGATGTATTTACATACAACTTCTAGCAAAAATGGTAATGACAGCAGATTTGGAGCCTCTGGTGGGTCTCATCTGCTTGGTGCTGATATGTTTGTGTGCGTGTAAGAACAGCTCCACCACTGTGCTGTACCTGGGCTTTACACAGCATGAAGGACTAGATGTGCTAGAAGTTTTCACCTGTTCAAGCTGTTGGAGGTTTCTGCTACAGCAATGAATTGCTGTCCCTTTCAACAAGTGTGAATGTATGGTCCAGAGACAACATTCCCAGAAGCAGGAATTTTGGTTTGGTCCAGTTCACTGGCATAGTTGAGGGCAAAAAGAGGTAATGAGCTTCATGTACTTTTAATTTGGGTGATATGAAGTTTTTCTGTTTTCCATTACTCAGCCTCACTGCAGGGAGAATTTATCCATTTCTTTAGTTATGGCTAGATTGACCTCTACTTAATCTGTGACCCATGATCCCTAAAGGCTCTAATCTTTTTTGTTCTCAGTGCTTAGCTCTGTTATCATGAGGTCTTTGAAACCCTGCCTCTGAATTCATCTGGGCTGCACTTGCAGCTCTAGGTGATGATGGTGGCAGTGGTGTCATTGATTAGCTGCAGACTTCTCTATCTGAACTCAGCTAATAAGAATTTCTCAATTTCAGCAGACGTCTCTGCTCCATTGCCAAATGGGGAGTTTTTGGACTAGTGATGTGAAAGTCTAGAAACTTGCCACTTAGTTCACCACCTGGGGAGCTTCTCTGATGGTGTAAGAGCCGTTCAACAGAATACAATTTTATGAAATGCTGTATGTTCTCTTTTGTTCTATCAATCTGAAAAATGTTTTTAAACCCCACATGAAAAGAAATGGATAAACACACAAACACAGGCGTTAAAAATGTCTCTTTATGTATGCAAATGTGACTCCCCACTAATATGGAGCAGTCCTATAACTACAGAGTGTCTAGATGAAGTACTGACACCTGTGCTGTCCAGATTCCTGGTTCCCAGGTGCAGAATCTGGCGCCTTCCCTTGTTAAACTTCATACGGTTGGTGATTGCCCAGCCCTCTAATTTGCTGGGGTCTCCCTGCAAGGCCTCCTTATCTTTGAGGGAGTAACAGCTCCTCCCAGTATTGTATCACCTGGGAACATGCTTAGTATCCCTTCCAGCCCTGTGTCCAAGTCATTTATGGAGCTGTTGAATAGAACTGAGCCGAGGATGGAGCCCTGTGGAACCCCCCTAGTGACAGGTCACCAGCCTGGTGTCACCCCATTCACTGTAACCCTTTGTGCCCAACCCATGAGCCAGTTGCTCACCCGTGGCATGACGTGTTTCTCCAGCTGTGTGATGGATATTTTGTCCAGAAGGATCCTGTGAGAGAGAATATCAAAAGCTTTACTGAAATCCAAAAAGATTACATCAGCTGGCTTCCCTTGATCAGCTAGGTGGGTTACCTTGTCATAAAAGGGGATCAGGTTTGATCAGCAGGACTTCCCCCTCACAAAATCATGCTGGCTGTGACCAAAGTCTGTTGTGTCCTTGAGCTGTTTTTCAATACCTCCCAGAATAACCTTCTCCATAACTTTACCAGGAAATGAAGTGAGACTAATATGCCTGTCATTTCCAAAGTCCAACTTCTGCCCTTCTTGAAAATCAGGACAATCCCAGCTTCCAGTCAGCTGGGACCTCTCTGGAATCCCAAGACTGCTCAGCAGTTTCAAAGCCAGAGAATAAAAGAGATGCTACTACTGCCCTGAGGCAAATAAAGGTGCAGAAGGGTGGTGGCACTGCCACAAATACAGAGATCAGGCACAGAGAGGAGGTCTGGATTTAGGTGTTGCTGAGCACTTTCTGTGGTTGAGATGGCTTAACCTTTATGCTGCCAGGTCTCCAGCTGAGGAGAGGCCTGTCTTGTCTCCTTTTTGAGAGAAGAAATCCAGCCTAGAGGTCTCCTATGTGCTGTATCAAGTTTAGTTCAAAGGATGAGACAAAATGAATGCAAAACTTTGAGGGCCACATAGCAAAACTAAAATATGCACCATGGTGACATCTTAGGTCAAGGGAGATTCATCCTGCCTTGGGATTCAAGATATGATGTTGTTTTCTGAAATGTTTCTAAGATTGGACATAGGCATTCCTAGATCAACACAACCAAATAGAAAAAGGGCATGTGGTACAAACATCAAGGTGCAATACAGTGGGCATTTACTTCAGTTTTAAATACTCTTGTAGGCAGTAACAGGCAATGTGCTGAAAATATGGCCTGACATAAGGATCCTTTCATTTTACAAGCCCACTTAAAGTTTCCATCTTTATAGTGTACTTTAAAAGAAGCAGTAATCTTAATCCCTACAATCTTGACCTCAAAGTACATTTTAGTGCTTTCTCCATAGCAAAGGAGATGTGATGCAGATGGCATTACCTCATGTATATCCTTATGGCAAACTGTGTTCCATTGCTACGTGCACACTAACTCTGAAAAATGCACAATACCTCTTTTAGTGAAAATCTCTCTTCTTGAAAAAAATTCTGAAATCTGAGATAGGAAACCAGATAGGCCAAGAACCTCTATATTTTATGGAAATCTCACAGTGAGCGTGTATTGGGCCAGATCGTTAGACAACGTAAGACTGGTGAAACTGGGATATGGCCTTCTTTTGTGGTTAGCAGTGCTGGATTACTACTCAGGAAATGTGGATTCAGCTGTGAATTCTGCAGCAAGCATGATGCAGCTGTGGGCAATTCAGAGCTGCCTTTGCTTCTGTGTGCAAAATGTAGCCAGCTTTCTTCCTTGGCTTACCTGGGCACACCTGGGTGTGCTGCTGCAGCTGTAGGATCAGTATGAGCATCCAGAAAGACCACACACACCTGGGTAAGGGTTGGTTATTTTCTTTTCTGACATATTTAAGACCTGCTTTGTAGGTTTCACTTTGGTCTAGGAGCACCTTAGTACAAAATCCTAGGAACTCCTGGTTATCTGGATGAAAACAAACCTGTTGAAAATGAACCTTTTTTTTTTTTCCTTTGAGGTAAAGAGTTCTAATGATGGAAAACACCAAACCTTGGTCAAATAAGAAAAATAACCTCTTTGAGGCAAGCCTCTTTCCCATAAATTGAAACCTCTGAATGAAGTGCCTGCCAAAGAATGCTCTCTTCCTGGAACACAGGGAGCAGAAAGCCAGCAACTTGCTTTGAATGTGTTGAACCAAGTTTTAACAGCTATATCTACTTCTAGACTGACCCCGAGCCTGGCTTTTTTCTTTTCCTCACAAATACTACTACTGCTTCTTCCAATTCATTGGTATATTCCTTAAGGATTGCACATAAACTTGGAGATTTCTGGAAGAAAATATCTTGAATATGAAGCTGATCATAAAGCTACCAAAACCCTAATAATACTCCCTGCCCATTCTTGTGGTATAAAAATATAACTAATGTTAGTCCAGTGAACAGCAAGTGAGACTCTGGAGGGCTCTCTGGGAGTCTGTTTTGGCTATAGTATTACTTTTCCCTGTTTAACTTTGTAAACCTGTAATTGGCAATAAAGGAGACCGCACTTTTGCTTTTTTAACTAATATTTATTTAAACCTTACCATAAGGTGCACATAGTGGTTTCTTTTGTTTCCAGCAGCATAAAATTCATAAGCAGAGACCAATTTATCATTCAAAAAATTATTTTGTGTTTTTAACTACAATGTCCAGCTTCACAATGTGTTTTTTAGAGACCTAGCCAGCTTTTTTTCACAGCCTTTCAGTGCTCTCTTGTATATGGGGGCTACTGTGTGGGATCTCAGACTGGAAATGGAGACCCCTTTGGATAAAGACAGAGACCTGCACTCAAGATTTGTATCTGTGTTGGAGTCAGCCAGGAAAAGCTGCCTGATCTTGGTTGTGCTGCCATAAAGCTGAAGTTACTTCATATGATTATTTCAAATGTGTGGCTACCTCCATACAAGCATAGACTGAGCAGAGCAGAGTGTCTGGATCAATGTGTTTGTGCATCCTGATCATGCATGTTTTCAGAGTAGCTGCTTTCTCTTTGTGGCTAACAGGGGTTTTGCCTTTTATTTTTAGAGAAGTGGCTAGAAGATAGCTCTTCCAAGGTAAATTAAATAGGAGAAGAGACACAGAACTGAAAAGACAAAGGGTAAACGTTTTTGTAGAGATATATACAACGTTAGTAGTGAAAGAGTAATATTTACAGTGAAAGTGAAAGCTTTTAACATTTCAAGTAATCTGCTTTTTGTTGGAGAATAATCTTGCCTTCCTGTTCCACTTTTAATTTAGAAAAATCTTATTTTTTGGTAATATGTTCACATACATGGAATTTAGGTTTGCATGTGTTTCAATGTTTACAGTAAGTAATCTTCACTTAATCCACCCATCCAAGATGCATATTCTTTTAATTATGCTGAATCTTGCCTAGTGTGCAGTGCTAATGCTCCACGGAAAGGACAATCGTTTTAAGTAGAAAACACACCGGAATCCAGGAGGATAAATTAGGCAAAGAACCCTGGTGTACTTGCCATGCTTCACACACATTCTAAAGCACCCTCAACTGTTCTCTTTCAAAGTTAGGACATTAGACTAGATAGGTCTTTATCTTGACCCTGTTACAGGATTTCTTGTGTTTCATGTTATGCAGAGAAGAACATCTGGAAATAAAAGCTTTGTCTGAGGCTGGGCTGAGACTCTTGGTTGCCTTTTAATAAAAATATCATGTTGATTACTTTCATCATATAAATATGAACAACAGGAAAAATCTGTCAGCATTTGGTGAGATGTTGTGTCATAGCAGATAAAGTTTTTCTCAGCTCTGATTTCAGACTTTAGTAGTGAAACCATCTGTTGAGGAGCTCATTTGTTTTGTTTTATTTATCACAGCGGATTATCTCTTCAGATAATATTTCACAAGATCCAAGGGAAAAGCAGTGATAGATTTGGCTGCCTAATTCATCAGCTAAAACTAAGAACATGCTCCTTTGCTGCCTTACAAGTGTCATTTAGGAGACTTGGACCGTCAATGCAGCAGAAACCCAAGGGAGCATAATGACTGCCTCCTTAGCTGGCACTGGCACTCGGGGACACGACTGAAGGCTTCCAGAGGAGAAATATGAGGTTAGAATGTGAGAAAGGGCCAAGGCAGCCTGGCTGAGCAGGCTCCCACGAGCTGTGGGTAGCACCGTGGAAGCCATTGCATTACATAATGGGAAGTGCTCTGGTTTACGCACAGAATATTGCTGCGCTCTGTAATCATCCCCCTCTTGTCTGAGTTCAGTGGCAGCTTTGAACTTGCTGATTGCTTTGGCAGGAGTAAATGGGAGAGAAAATAAGGGATTACAGAGCAACTCCGCCATTATGGTGGTAAGCAGCTTTCCCAGTTGTGGGAGGCTGACATTCCCCTAACATCTGGAGATCATCCCTCACATCTGGTGGCTGCTGACTCTTCTCCACTGTAGCAGCATTTCCTCAGCTCCTTGGCACAGCAGGTGCTCCCAGCAGGAGTCTGCCTCTCTTCTTGCTGTGCCCCCCTGGCTCTCTGGCTGCTGCCCCCAGTGCAGCACAGGAGGGACAGGGTAGACAGGAGAGGGTCTGCTGACACAAATTCTGTGGCTGTGAGCCCTGGGGCAGGGACCATGCAAGGGCTGACACTGCTCAGGTCAGTGCTGGCTCAGAGGTCTGTCCTTCGAGATGCTGCCAGTGTATCCCCCCTGCCATCAAGGGACAGCCGGGGAGTGATCCCTTGGCTCTGTGGAGTGTACTCAGGAGGCAATTTTCTGCCGCTCTTGAAGTGAGTACATGTGCAATGTAGATAAATTTATTTCGGGTCTGTTTGTTAGCTCATGATACAAGCAAAGTGATGCAAGCAGGCTGGAGTTGTGTAAGAAACTCTTCTCCTAATCCATTACAGGTGTCACCAACAAAATATTTACGTGAACTAGAGCAACAAGGCAAGGACCTACATGCCTGGAAACGCTGAGATGGGCAGGATCCCCCAGGGATGACAGGCAAGGGTGTCCTGCTGCTCTGCTGGAGAAGGAGCAGAGGCAAGTCCTGAAGTAACCCAGAAAGAGAACATCTCCCACCATCTCAGCCACTGCAGTCCTTGCTCTTGACCATGTGAACAAAGTCTTAGTGGGGGACAGCCCCAGGTTGGCAAGTCCTTGTGTCAGGAAGGGCAAAGAGAGGTGGGAGAATCCAGAGAGGCATAGCCTTTTGCCTCCTGGGAGCAGGTGTCTTTAGAGGACTTCCTGCCCTAGGAGGCTCTTTCTGTTGAAATTTTCACCAATTTAATGAAGTGCAGGGCCACGTTTCTGAGAGGCAACTGCTTGCTGAAACACATTTTTGTGTCCCCCAGCATTTTAATGTCTCTGCTATGATTCTCTTAATCTTCTGATTTAAATGTTCAAGTGTAGCTTCTCTTTCTCTTGGGCTTGCCCAACATGAAGTTTTTAATTGACATCTGCCTCTTTGACTAATGCAGTCCTTATTCCAAGTGCTTAAATGATATCTTAGGGAAATTCAGTGTTTCAGACACTGTTTTCATACTGTTTATCTGTCTTCTCTATTTTTTCCCTTGCGTGCCATTCTCTTCTATTTATTTTAGCTATCGTCAGGCACCACAATTTTGGTATAACTGATATTCAGTAGTTTTCTGATCCAAGGCTTTAAGTCATATATTACTCCATGGGATTAGCCCTGCATGCAACCGCATAGTCCTGGATTAGACATTAAGAATATGTATCATGTTTTAAAAATTCATTTATGCAACTATTGGGTAAAATTAGACTCAGACAAGCTGTTCTTGTCACAAACCCATGAAAGTTCTCAAGACCTTCCCCCCTTAACCAAAGTTATTTGCCTGCAGGCATGAAGTTTCCACAATAGTACAATGGGAAAAACTCTTTTGTGGTCAGTTAGTAACGTGTAGTTTTGCAAGTGGATTACGAGGTTGGTTATCACCACATTATATTATTAATAGCGCTTCAGAAATACCTGAAGTAAGTTGAAGTTACTTTTATTGGTGTTGTACTTCTGCATTGACAATAAACTTCTGGGCTCGAGTGTCAGATATCTTCTGTCCCATGAGGACCCCAGAGAGTAAGTCCCAGACATCTGGACAGCATCCTCGTGGAAGAGAGTGTCTCTACGGGTGTGTAATGGAGCCTGTGTAGGGCATGAAAGTGGTTCCAGATTAAAGGATGAGAAATGCATGTTCCTGGGAAATGATACCACAGGGCTCAAGTGCAGAGACAGCAGTTAGAAAGGGACCATAATTTTACAGTCTGTGCTGTCAATTATAATTCACAGCATGTTCCACAATGTCATACACATAAACAGACTCAGAGGCTCCTGAGAGATTTCAGTTTCTTGCTGCTCAAAAGAATGCTTTCCTTCTCCTTATTCCTGGAATTATTTGTCTTTGGAAAGGCTGTAAACATGCTAATATTTGCAGGTTTAAAAAATGAAAGGTTCTCTACCTGAATGACTAGAATTTCTTGATATGTTGTAATATATCTTGGAATTTAGGTCCAGATCTACAGATATATTTAAATCTCTAAAGAGACACAACTTCTTCTGCAGCTCCATTGTGGAAATAGTTACTGTGACGGGAGTTCCCTCAGACAAATGAGCCCACAAGCAACAGAGAGGTGGTGAAAGAGATTCAGCTACAAGAGAAATTGTGCAGTCAAGTGGCCTAAGGTCGGACATGTCTCCGAAGTCCCTCTCCGAAAGGCTTCTTCAGTCACAAATTAATGTGCGCTGGGATCCCTTGCCCTGTCAGCCGCACAGACTCTGCAATTGCCTCTTTCTCACTAAGGCTGTTCTAGAATGGGCCTATTCAAGATCAAAAACAAAAAATTAAATTAAATGGGCATGTTGAATTCAGTGGCTGTAAAACGTGTCTGAATCACAGTCCTGGAGACCAAAATCCTCCGCCTTTCCACAGAAGTGCTCCAGTTCTCCCGTGCTGCCCTACAGAGGTGGGGTAGTCCAAACCTGAAAGGAAAAACACTGGAGGAGTTGAAGGGTGCAGTGTGTGTGTGTTTAATCATCATTTGCATCCCTGGTGAGCCTGTCAGCAAAGCAGCACACAAATACCACTGTTGGTATCTTTGCTTATTTAATTTATGCAGTTATTCACCGCACAGGAAACAAGACCACTGAACTTACAGTTCAGTCATCAAACAGCATTCAGTGATAACCATTATCAGGACCATTTCAACATCTTTCAAAGCTAATCTTGCAATATGACAAGAAGCAGTTATGGAAGGAAACACTGAATTGGGTCCACTCAAGTATAATCTGTTCACATGGCTGCAGCTTGAGCAGGGCTCCTCCTAAGGATCTCCCCCTTTTAAACTGGTAGAGAGAATAAACTTTAAACAGTTTTGATTTTTAAGGCGTTACTTAAAGGAAGAGGTCAAGGACACAGGGGTCTGATTTTCCTCTTGCGCTGTGAAAATCAGTCTCAAACTTACACCCAACTTTTGTGCTCAGCTTTGATGTTCTGTATCTGTAGCCATAGAGAACTACTGTGAAAAAAGACTGCTTCTGCTGAAGGAAAGAGAATGTACAGCTGCAAAGCACTACCGTCCCTATCCTATTCTGCATCTTACATTTTCTCATGATGGTGAATCACAATCCTTTACTCATAATGACAGTAATTTGTTGTTGTGGAAAGTAAAAGAATGGTTTCAATTCAACATGTTGTCTTAATTTTAAAGGAAATACAAGCTGCAAAGTACAAAGAAATAAGTAATACTTGTTAATAGGATAATTAGAAAATCCTGTAAGAAGACCAGTGAGGAACTGAAAACTAGTGGAATTTAGCATTCACTTGGCAAAGTTTATTTAACATAAAATTGTCTCATTTAGAGTTTCAGCTTCAAAACAGAGAGGTAGGCAGTTTTTCTGTGACACTATTATGTTATAAAATAAACTACATATTTAACTGTTTACAATTTAATAAAAGGTGTTGAGTTACTAATTAATATTTTATTAATATTTGACCATTAGCTATATGTAACAACAATTTGTGGAGTATGGCCTTGTAAGGCAAATATTAAAATCTATAGATCTTCCTCTTTTCTTATTTGTATCACTATAAGTAGTTTTTTTCCTGATTTTATCACTGTAACAGAAAAGCAAAACTAGCATAAAAACTAAAAAGCCAATCTCCATGGAAATCAAGGGGGAATCTTCCCACGGATTTTGGTGGAAACTGGACTGGTCTTACAATGACAAGGGGATAGATGCATTTCCTTGTGTTTAAAAGATCCCTTAATGACATTTTGCTGGCAGAATAATCTTAGGATCATAGCATGTTTGGGTTGGAAGGGACCCTTGAAAGCCCTATCATTGGATCAGCTGCATCAAAGACAGGTATTCAGTGGGAGACTTTTAATGAAGAAAGGGTAGTAGCTTAGATGGTATTTGCTGGATTTTATTGTACAAAGCCACTTGGAAATCTCTTTAAACTCAATACAGATAAACAATGTTAAAATCCATATATTTTACTGAGGTTTCTGAGGACTTGCTTGATTTGGTACATGTGTGCATTAGAAATTTATTTTCCTTAATGTAATTTAAAAACACAGAGTAGAATAAAACTTAGTGGCAGTGTCTGTTCCTGCTCCACCTGTACATAGGAATGGGAAATGTCTGCTCATGTCTATACCAATGAACTACAAGTGGAGTTTGTGACTCCTCTTTTTTACTTTGCTCCCAAAATTTCTTTCGCAAATCTTATTATCATGGGCCGTGGTCAGACTTTGCAAATTTCAACCTGTTTTTTTCTTCACTGAATTCTTTTATGTTGAAATAAAAACCTTATATTTCTCAACTTTTCCAGATGTTTCACTACCCCAGTCGTGGCAGGTGCTCTGTCCTCTGTTCAGGACCACAATTCTCTCTTCTATCAAGTTCAATTCTTTGTCACCACCATTCACTCATTGCCACAGAGCTGCTTCACATACCAAGGTGACTGGGCAATCTCTGACAGCTGAAATGATTTGAAATAGCTAAAATACCTCCTTAGTAAACCCTTTTAAATTTAGTTCTCTCAGACTTATAAAAACCTAAATTACACTCACAAAGAATGGGACCAAAAAATTTAATTTTACTTGTTCATGTAAAACTTTACATTTACACTTGTTTGGTATTTTTTGTTGGGTGTTTTTTCCCCATACTTTTGGTTGGTGCATCTTAGCTTTAAGGCAGCCCATGAATAAGTTAGAACACACGGAGATGCTGCTTCCTGAAAGGGATCAGAAGCTATAGCCATGTATGTTTCCCCTTTGCCCATTTCAAAAAATCAAAAGCCTGACAACACTTGGGGCTACATACAAAAGCAATGGACATTCCAGAAGAATACAGGAGTTGAGAGCTTGCCAGAGAAGGGAACAGTTTGGGGTTTTTGTTTGCTTTTTCATTTAGTAACTGTCGTGACTTGGTATTAAAGAAAAAAAAAAAAGAAAAAGGGCAGCAATTGAAGGGGAATTTGAAGTTCCTCAAGAGCTCCCTGCTTTCCCTAGTCACTAGGGCTTTGCATTAATGAGTGCAGGTGGCTTCTGTTGACCACACTCTGCTGCAAGGCCTGCTGAGGGTCTGGGAGCAGTGTTTGGCTGAACGAACTGGAGAACACAGTGGGAGCAAAGAGGGCAATCCATCCCTTCAATACTTCAGTTCCTCAGTGCAGTTCATAAACAGAATGTGCCACTAACCCTTCTGTGAATATGTACTGATGAATGGAAAATCCAATGAGCTGAGCTGTTTCTCAGCTTTGTACGTACTGGAGTGGGGAGTTTCTCCCTTTCCTGGCTCCTGGGGATGGATTTGCCATTTTGCCCTTGGAAGTGTGTTTGTAACTTTGCAGCACTGACATCGCCGTTCCCTCGTTCCCCTTCACTACTGGGTAAATGATTTTTGTGCTACTCTCATTACAGTAGGAACAGTGTTTGCACCCCAGAACAAATGTTACAAGTGATATAAACAGTGTCATTCTTGTGCCAAAGTGTATGTTTAGGATTAAGCTTCTTTTTAATTACATTGGTAAATTACTTTTGAGTTATGAGGCAGTGCTACGGGAAGCAGCTTTATAAACCTGATTGTATCATTCTCATCTTTTCCTACTTTAAGACCATGTAAACAGATGAGTGTACAAAGTGCCTACAGAAGCTTCATATAGATATTTTGTATCATAGGAACACAGCTTACTGTGTGCTGCAACAAAACATTTATAGATAGACTGGCATGAGCGTATGTGAACTGTCTTGGATCCGAAGAATTCAATAGCAGAGCATCTGGAGACTGCTACCTTCAACTTTGTTTTGCCTGTTGGAGACCTCTGTGTTGGCATGGAGAGTGTTTTAGGAGCTGTCTTGCCTGCCCTTGGCTGCTTTATCCATTACTGTATATTAATACCCCAGGAGAGGCAGAGCTAGGAGGGAACAATTTTCTCCAGGCACATTCTGGCATGTGATCTGTGAGGTGAGAAGGGAGCCGGGCAGACGAGTCCTCATCACCTTGCCTTGTTAGCAGAGATGAAGCACCCCATGGCCTGTATGACGGTGTTTGGTGCTCTGTGCCCCTACCACACTGCAGATTTCTGCAGCTCCCTAACAGCATCTAGCAGTAGGGGGAGGTCTAAGCCAAGCAGCCCTGGTTGGGAGCCTGGCAAGGAAGCTGAGACAAGCGGCCACACAATGTGAGAGAGACGTGGCCGGAAAAGCTTAAGCAAGTTTCTTGCAA
>VZTI01003090.1:1775067-1794167 GCA_013397865.1 Struthidea cinerea | reverse complement strand
AAATTTAAAGAAATTTTCTAAAAAAAAAAAAAAAAAAAAAACAAAAAAAAAAAACAAGTGAGTAGATGCAAGGAAAGAGGCTGGATAGCCAAAAAACAAAAGCAGCCAGAAAGCTAAATACATGCAGCTGAAGAACTTAAAAAATTCAGGAGGAAGACATGAGAGGTGGCCAGAACAGCATTAACAAAACAGACTCTCCCTTTCCCTTCCCTGATCATCTTTCATTCCACTACATCCTTCTCCTCAGCTCTTGGCTCCTCATCCTTTCCTCCTCCCTCCTCCTAACCATTGTGGAGAATGGCAGCTTCAAAAAACTGTCAGCTCAGCTTTGCACAGCAATAAGAGAGTGATACAATGCCCAGACTGACGAGTGAATTTAGGAAAACAGTTGATACAATAAACCAAAAATTAAGATACTTCTAAAAAAATGGAGGAATTTTGCCATTCAAGACATAAATATTTTTCTCTTAAGGAAAAGGTAATTACAGGTAGTTGTGACAGAGTGTTGTGATTGTCTTGGCTTGTGAATGAGGTGTTGTGTGTCCTGTTCTTGAGTAGTCACTCGGCGTACCTAGGTCAACCTGCCTGAACAAAGTCAGTTGAAATGTGGTGCCTTGTAATCAGGCAGTGAAGAGTGTGCCCTGATATTCTCTCTGGTTGTATGATGGCAAAAAAGAAAGCAAGGAAAGCATTTCTGTTCATCTGCAACACTTAGAATTTTGTTTGTTTGTTCTTTTTGTTTGTTCTCACACATCCAGTTCAAAAGAGCAAGAGTTTTGATGTTGTAGCAAATAGGTGAACAGCAAAATGATATTTTCATAGTCAATTCCGTTCTAAAGAAACGCTTTTCAAATTCAGTAGAACAGATTCTGGCAGGTGAGAGGAATTTCTGGCAGTGGATAAATGTTTCTGGAGGCATTGCTAATGAAGACATTGGTTTGAGTTGAAAATGCATCATCTTAGTCCTTTCAGTTATTTTATTGTTTCTGTCACAGTAGTGTGGAACAGGCTCTGTTGTGCCCTGTGCTTTACAGGCTCCGAGGATGCTTATTCAGTCCCTGGAGATCCCAGTCCAGATGGTGGACTTGTATAAAAAGCAGGGAAATACTACAGGGTGAAGATAGAAGTTTTACTCCTTGACTTCAGAATGAATCTGATGTTGGGTTGCCCAAACACACAGAATATTAGTGGCAGTGTTGAGAAATGAGTGCAGATCTCCAATAGCAAGAGCCAGGTTTGTTCTATTAACCAAAATGTTTCATTCTTGTTGGGTTTTTCTTAGGTAGCGGAAACTGAAATTGGCCAAGAGATTTCTAGGAATATAATAAAGAGAGACTAAACTCAGATAATGCATTTTGTTCTATTCCTAAGGCCATCAGGAAGCTGAGAAACTCCCTGTGCTGATGAGCAGGTGTGTGTGTCACACTCGGCAGCATCAGGGCTTCGAATGTTTTGTGACTGTGCAGGTCCAATATCTGCATTTTGGGCATGTGCAATTCTGACTCGTGTCCTTTCTTCTGGAGTGATTAGGACTCAAGTTCATATCTATATTTTAGAGTCAATGGAAGTGTCAGTCTGGATCACCGAACTTCCAGGGGAACTTTGCTCACCACAGTCCAGCTATGCTGGCATGGGCCCATCAGAGGTCGTTTGGGGGTCCTAATGGATGAGGTTGCAGGTTCACCTCTTCTGAGCTGTCTCAGGCTCGTCCCAGCATTCCTAGATTGGTTCATACACTTTGTGTCATCTGGGAAACCTCCTATGCTTTCTTCTTTCTTTTAATTTGGAAACAACGTATCTTGCATGTGTCAATTTCAGAAGCAGGAGCTTCGCAGATGATTGTTATACACAGTTTCATGTATATCGCCTCAAAGCTAAACTAATTTGGAGTGTTCAAGAATTTGCCATTCTGAGAAAATAAGGATGTTGCCTTGTCTTCCTTTCGTAGATGTTCATTACTTCCAGATGTAGAGCAGAATATGGATTAATTCACCTTCATTTCTACTCCACGGTTCTGGTGAGCTTGTTTTTCTGACCCAGATCTTTGTGAAGAGGATTATTGCCACCATGTAAAAGCTGATGTCAGATCTCTCCTGTCCCATTCCCTATAAAATCCTCCTATAACAGTCCACTTGTAGCCTTGTGCCTGGTTGGACTTTCTGAAGATATCAGGGGTGACAAGCGAGGGGGCTGGTGGAGGGTGCACACATAAGCAAGGCAACAACACAGGCAACAACACAGCCTTGGAGTTAGATGGAACAGTCAGAACAGAAAAGTGTATTACTAAAGTTCTTGTGGCAGAGCAGTGCTGGGCAAGGTGAACGCCTCTGCTGGGATGCAGATGTTACTGTCTCCTGAATGAGATTTGTGGTTGTAGAGGTCACACGGGACCTTTTGCAAGAGCAGGGTTTAAGATCTCAGAGTGCCAGCCAAGTCCAACTCTGGTATTTGAATTTTGCCTATCTAAATTTTACAACAGTTTAAATTGGAAGACTTCACTTCCCCTTCTGCAAACACAGCTGTGTAGAGCTGCTGGTGCAGAATGTCTGCTGGTTTCCACCTGAGAGTGTGTTTCAGCGCCGGCTGTACTGACCCACGAACATGCAGCCAGTGAAGCGCTTGGAATGTCCTCATGATGACACTTGCCATAAATACATCATGGGCACTGCGTTTGCATGCATACACACAAGTATGTGCACAGACATATTCTTCTACATATATTTCTGTTGGCTCATCTATACAGATTATTCATGTGTGGGTACATGGAACGTATCCACATTGGGCCAAAATATGCTTTTAGCCAGAAAGGGTTGTTTTTTTTAAAAGTATATAAAATATGTAAGAGTATTTACCACCAGAATTCATTGCATAATAACACAAAAACTACCAGTGAGTGCCCCAGCTATGATTTTAATCCTTTCTCACTTTCAACTAATAGCTGGTATTGCCAGGAATAGCAGGGTATTAGTCAGTGTTAAATCACAATAATAGGCAATATCACCACAGGTCTTGACCATTAAATGCATGAGGTACTAACCAGTCCCCAAGCACTGCAGAGTGAGTTGAGAACAGGATTATAAATTGTGAGTCAATTGGTTAGTCTTTAGCAGCTCAAACTGTGGTCTGGACAGAACACACTGGAAGTGGCTCACATATGTGTTAATGATAATTATGATTAACTTCAGTGTAGCAGTTTTCATCGCAAAGGCTCCCGCAGTGCTGCACTTCTCACAGTGCAGCAGTGCTGACACACATCCATCCCCACAGCAGATGACAGAAAATGAACAGCATAAAACCCAGAAGGGGATGGATGGGAAACTTTGGCCCGTGACATGGGAACAGTCTTGTGGGCTCATGGAAAGCAACAAGAAAGTTTTAAGTTTCACATAAGTTCTGGATTCTAAGGGCAGAGTTTAAAGCCCCCTGTACAATAAACTGCCTACCAGTAAAAGAGAGCTACCACAGAAGAGTGAAGAACTTGCTCTGCTCTGCCAATATTCAAACCTTATGGTTCCAGGATATCTGTTCAGACATCAGGTTTAGACCACTAAAATGATTCTCTCTGGCAGCAACTGTGCTGAACAGGCAGCTCAAGGGCTGAATAAAACAGTGACATCACGGCCTTACCTTGTGTCATCCTAGAAAAATCTCAGCTCAAGTACAGTTTTGTTATTGCCGCAAGCATTTATGTTCCAGTGGCTCATCACACAGGTATGAGGGAGAGACAACACTCTACAAAATCAGAGGTGAAAGAACTTTTGGGAATGAATTAAGCTTCGTTTTCCTAGTGTACCCCTATGGTGAAATTAATTCATTCCTATATTCATCCAAAATGTATTTCAAGATGGCTCCTTAAGATAAAACTGATTTTTTTTTAAATACTGTGTAAGACAAGCCTACATATTTTTCTGACATTATATATAAAACCAAGCAAAAACTCCTTGAACTGTAGTTACTATTTAACATGTGTTCATTTCTTGCAGATAATACTCTCTGTTATGCTTTTCTATGCTGTGCCTTTCTCTTTTTCCTCAGTCATTCAATGTCTGAAAGTAACATGTATTTTTCAGAACCCCTTATAACTCCCACTTTCAAATTTTTGCCTACTGATACCTGGCTTTGTTACATACTCTTTTAGAATGCATTTTAAAGAAGATATTCTAAGTTTTGCTGATGGCAGCAACTTTCTGTCATCCAGGTGACTTCAAAAGTACTTTATTTATTTGAGGGAAAAATTCTAAAATAATGTTCAGTGGTTATGATGAAAAGTGCCTGAAAAGACTTTATCTGACTTTATTATAAAAGGCTGTGCAGATTTTATCTGCATTTATGGTATCAAGTAAAATTTGTTCATAATGACAGTCAACAAAACTAACAATAATAAATAGCAACTGGATAATATATGAGGATCAAGAGCTTAGGGAAGAATAAATCCCATCTTAACAGCTGTTTAATAGCAGGTGAATATGCTAGTTTCTGTATCAGATATTATATTGAAGTTTATGATAGAAAAAGTTATATTACAAAAGATATATATTCTGTGATATAGCACGGAATTTACCCTATTTATATTTGTGTGACAATGTTTCATAATGCAAGCTTTCAATAAGATGTTCTTTCTTGTTTTCCTTTGGAAGTGAATACCTGCAACTGCTACTAAGAGCATGGTACTTCTAAAAAGGAGCACAGAAAAAATACAGAAAACACAGAAAAAAATCTCTCCCTGATTTAAGTTTCTTTCTGTACTTTTCCTGGGAATTGACTTCCTATTTCTTATGAACTTTCCCACATACTATTAGCATGTTGCCTAAAGCAATATGCACTCCCATCTATGGGGTAGAGGGACTTTTACTTCTCACAGTTAAAACAGGTGCTTTAGCAACTATGATGGCATCGCTTTCTACTACTATAAAAATTCATCATTTTCAGATGCAATTCTAAGTTCTTAACTGGATTGCATAACATTTTTAGGCCATTATACATTTTTGTTTTTTATGTCTCGAAACTTGAAGAAATTGGTCAATATATAAATTATTCTTATTTGATTAGCTTCTTAATGTCTGTTACTGGTGGGGAGGTCCACAATATTTGTTATCTGCAAATACTCCAAAGCTCACTATGTAGTCATGAAAATATTTATTTGGAATTTCGGAGCATTTTGCAATTTTCGTGAACTTTGAACAATGGAGTCTGTGACATGCCATTCTCTACACCACAAAGTAAAAAGTCATCCAGTCAATAATAGCTCAGGGCATGTGACACAGCACACATCACAAATACAGTTTGGAAGCTGCTTCAAAATGGGTTGGAATAATTATAAACCATAAATCCACTTGCAAAAATCTGGGACAGATCACTCCCAACCCTTCCCAAAATGGCCAAAACACATAATGTTTTCAGTTTCACAAAGACAATTTGAACATTTGTACTGGTTGTGAAGCTGATGTCTGTTTTCACCTCCCCAGCAGACAATAAATGTACAGTTACCTGTGCTGCATCAAGGTGAGTTCTGAATGTTACGCTTTCTTGCAGTGCTTTATTCTCCAATAAATACCAACGAACCAAAGGTTCGTGCTTGGCATGAACAAAAGGAAATCCTTGTGTGCTTAATTGTCAGAACTGGCCGAGAAAATAGCCTGTGATGACATTGGCTCAGAAGAAAAATCCACACAGCCCAAGCCCTCCAGCCAAATGAGCGGGGACTTCTGTTGTTGCAAATGCTGGTGAGCCCAGCAGAATGGTGTGCATGAATGAAGCAAAAAACACCAGAACATCCACATCACTCTCTTTCCAAGTACCTGGGCATCACCCTTAAACACCCACATAATCTTTATGTAATAAAAATGGCTTTTCCCTGACAATTGATGGCTCTTAATGAGTGAGAGTTGTGCACACCTGGCACCTGCTAAGTGCAGATGCATTCCATGTGAAATTGTCTAGACTCCCTACCCCATGCTCTGCTGACTTTTATCTCTTTGAAGCTGTTCTGTTCTGATTTTATATTCCTTGCCCAGGACTTTGCCTATCATTGCCTCCAAGTCTACATTCTAAACACACTGATGACTTCGTCTCTCCTCACATCCACTTTTCCTCATTTACGGTCTCTTTTACAATCTACATCTTTTACTAGCCAATCCCATTTATCCTGTTGCAACTCTCTCTGGGATTGAATCTGTGCAGTGGCTTTTTATTGTTCTCTGTCCTCAGAACCATAGAAATCTGAGATGGAAAAGGCTGATGAGGTCATCTTGTCCATTCCCCTTGCCGACGCTGAATTGTTTCCTACAGTCTAATTTTAAAATTACTCATTCAGCTGGGCTTCCACCTCTTCTCTTAGAAGATTATTCCACAGTATTAGGCTGTGTATCACACCATTAGGAAGTTTTTCCTGACAGTTATCTTGAATTTTCCTTCCTGTGCTTTTGTTCCATAGTTCATAGCCGTGCCCCACCGGGCCACTCCAAACAGTGCGTTTCACTCTTTTAGAACATGCAGCCTTCAAAAACCCACCTATCACCCCATTTAAAAAGACTCTATTAAGTACTGTCAGATACTCTCTGTTACTATCTTCCCCACTCACAACACTCTATAGAGACATTTCTGATTGTCCCATTTTGCTTTTGCTCTGCAAGGAAAGGAACAGAAGGAACAGGAAGCTGGAGCTCTGTTCCAGCTTGTATTATGACAGGTGCCGTGTGAAGACAAGAAGTCTGTGTGTGAGCAAGACTTTCTATTCTAACCCTCCTTCATTAAAATTCATGCTGCCTTTAAATTTTTAATGATGTCAATTAATTCTACCTACAGCTTTCACACATCCAAGTGTAATGCTGATGTCTTCCACCAAAAATGAACTTCAGGGAAAATCCTGCCTACAGAGATACATACTGCTTTGAATCACAGAGACTTTGAATTATGTTGGTGATCACCTCTGAACATGTCTTTGAAGGAACTGAGCCTCTCTCACCTTTTCATACCCAATTCTCAAGTGTTCAAAACCAGCACATTTCAGATGTGATTTTTCAGAAGGACCTTGCACCTCTTTGGATATTTAAATGAGTGGCCACACAGTCAAACTACCTCAGCTAATTGGGTTGGTGTAGCCTAAAAATACAGCCCGTTATTTAGAGACCTAGAAAACGTTTAGAATATCTGGCTTCTGCTGTGGAAACAAAGTTCTTGGAAATTTTACCATGGGCCACTTTGGTCATCTTTTCCCCTACTGTGAGTGCTGAATACTTCTGGACATGAATGAACTTGTACATGACTTTTAAGACATCTTGAGTTCACCTTCGTGTCTGCTTGTCAGCTTTTGTCAGCCTGATACGGACTGACACAAGCACGGCCTCAGAGAGGATAACGTGCCTGGTGCCTACAGCTATATAAAAATCTGTCATAAGAATCCAGGGTGCATGTTGGCAAAAACAATCACCTGCTGTTCACAGGAATTTGAGAATCTCTGGGATTCTTTTAACCAAATAAATATTCTTGGGAAGAGCTTTTCGTAACCAGTTCTAAATCTGACAATTATCTTGGTAGGGTTGGCTCCACAAAGTCCTGTGGAGCATCAGCGATCTGGTCAGAATAGAAATAGACTGGCCATGAATAGTTTCTGTAGGAGGTAAATGAGAGGGGTGATTTAGATGAGCTCACCACTTAAGAAGCATATGGGCAGGCTGGGAAGTACATATGCAGCACGGGCATGGCTCACTGGGACGCAATTACAGCAGGATATAAGATGTGGCGAGTGGAAGTATAGTTATACCAGAACTAAGAGGTGGTGGGGTCTTTCCCTCCCCTCCCACCCCGAAAAGCTCTGCAGTTTGAAGTCAACGCTTGCTGCTCTGTTTGGGAGTCATGCACAGGGCTGTATGTTAGAGCCCTGACTCTGTTTTCTCAATCACTTCTTCCGCAGCTTAGGGACGGTTATTTTTGGCAGTCCCTCTCTTGCCCCTTTCCCTGCACTCTTGCTCTCACTGCAGCTGTAATTGTTCCTGCTCTCTCAAAGTTCCTGCAGAGAGTGTGGAGGAACCAGACCTCTGAACTGTGCACCCAGGTTGCTTGCAATTGCTCTCTTTTCAAGTGCAATTATGCAGGTTCTGTGTTTTCCTCCTGCTTTGCTCTGGGCGGTCAGGAATCACGTCTTTATCCTGTTGGGAGCAAGATGCCCCTCTGAGGCTCAGATGGAAGGCTGTTTTCCTCCTTCCACCCAGAGCTGCAGAAGTTGCTGTTGTCTGTCTTCATGTTGTCTCTCTCTAATTTATAGATGGGAAAACTCATCCTTTAAAAGGGCTGTTGTACTATACATTGTTCACTGCTATCTGTCCATGGATTTCATTATTAGAGAACAATGAAACACTCTCTGTGGGTGTAGAGGGACCATTTTTAGCTAGAATGCTACTTATGGAAAATTGAGTTATGTTTCAGGTTAGTCTTCAGCTGACCTGTACAATAAAAAATGAACCAAGGATCATCTCTTAGAAACATATAATTTTTGTCTTTCTCTAAAGAAAAGAAATAACTTTCTATCAAGGCTGATGACAGTATTCCTTCTGAAATAGAATTCAAGCATTTTTCTTCCTTCTTCCACAGTATTTCTGGACACTTGCCTTAGATATCTTAATGTGGAGTGATAAGCATTGTAGGAGATCCCACAAATATTCCCAAAATTCACTCATGCTGTTGGTTGATGGCACTCATTTTGCTTCATATATTGTCTCAGCCTGCTTTTTTCAGCAAAATTGTCTGTTCTGCTACTTTCAGCATATCCTCTGTACATAAAGTGATTATATTTAGTGTTTCTTAAATCTGTAGTTTCTTTATTTTTATTTATTCTTCCTTTTTGCCTCAACCACCTCCCAGAATAAAACTGTTCTTTTCTTTCTCCCATTCCATTTCAGAATTACTGGCCCACACTCTAAGAATGTGTTCCCGATAGAAGAGGAGAAATGCATTAAAAAATGTGCTCTCTCTCATATTTTCTATGCACACTTTTTTCCCCCAGCTTGACTGCAGTAACTTTTGGCTCATGAAAAGGTATCTTAGAAAGTGGAGTGAAGTAGATTAATGGAAAGAAGGTAAGTGGTGAGGGCACAGTTCAGATGTTAAGGCTGATCCTGCTCAGGCACCTTCCTTCCCCTCCAGAGTATTTCACAAGTCACTGATGCCTGCCAGTGGCTCTGCTTTCTGGATGACTGAGGAGAAGCACTTGCAAAGACCTGGGTTTTTAGAAGGGGCTGAACATCTGCACTCAGTCTCAACAACTATCCAGTCTGTGAAGGTGGAATGCATAAAGTCATTTCAGTCCCTGAGGAAAAGTCATCCTGGTGGGGCTGGGTTGATGCTGCATGGCTGCATGGAAAGAAACAAGCAGCAAAACCAAGGCAGGAGGCAGTGTAGCTCATTCAACCCAGGCATCCCAGCAGCATCTCCTAAATGTCCCTGACCGGGACTTGCGGACTGTACATCTGGTCCATGTCTTGGTGCTCGCAGGAATCTCACTGTACCCTTCAGGCACAGAGAAAAGGGGCTCTTCAGCTCTGGGTTATTGCTTCTGCAGACATAAGCACTTTTCTGTTTGAAATATTTATTTATTGATTTATTGCCTGATGCCCACCTACTGAATTCCCAGGCTTCAGTTTCCAGGTTTCCTCCCCCTGTCAGGGAATCCAGTAGTAATTTACACAGCAGGCCCAAGGCCTGGGTCACAAGCTGGGCTGTCTGTGCCAATGCAGTTGCAACATTTTTTCAGAGTTAAATATTTAACAGGTCCGAGTATAGATGTGAACCCTTATGGAGTGCTACCCTGGAATGCATTTCCTGTATTTTCATTCACATTAGTAGTTTCTCATGTTTCTTTTGCATGTCTAACATTATAGGGTGACACTAAGATTAATGGGAGATACTGGAGGGAAGATTAAATACCAGCTTTAAAGACATGTGAGCAATCTGGCTTGGGTCCAGTCACAAGGATAATGAAGTTGTTACAACTTCTGACAAAGCCAGAGTTTTAGGAAGGAACTGGGGACACGACAGCACACGTGTAGAGTGTGAATTTTAGGAACGTGGTGGGGAACTGTAGGGAGTGTGGGAATCTGAGTGGTTGTTTTGAGGACCTGCAAGGGCAGCCACAGAGGGTATGAGAATGGAGGTAAGGTTATCACAGCAGGGGATACAGGACAAAAACCCACAGGAAATAAGGTTTCATTAGCTCTGCTGCTTGCAGAACAACCTGTTTTAATTAAGCTTCCCTTCCATTTCTAAAGGGAAAATGCAGGAAGAAAAAAAAAAAGGAAAGTGAAAAACCTGAAAAAATAAAATAAAAACCATGAAACAACATTTTAAGATATTTTGAGTTCTTTTCTTATTCTTTTTGTGGTTGGTTTTTTTTTTGGTCAACTACTGTACCACTCCCTTTCACCCTAAGAACGTCATGAATTACATACATATTTTTTTTCTACTAAAGCATTTTCAAAAAGTCATCTCTGTGACTTACTTGTTGCTCCTTCTTGTCATAGCTAGGCATTTTTTGTATGAAGATGTTTGCAGTGGAAACTCATGGTCGTGTCTGATAAGGAAGAAGTGTAGAGGTAAAACCTTTTGCCTTTTGAAATCTGAAGATTTTCCTATCTAGCTGTGGGGCCAGGATTTCGGTCTACAACTGTAATAAAGTATCTCTTTTGTGGTATCTTTCTTAAAAAAAATTTCTCATAGCGTTGCTTGCTGATGGAACTCTTCCACTCTTCATTATTATTTTGTCTTTGGATGTGGGAGATTGTGCTCCCGAGAGGTGGACAAGTGTTCAGTCGTGTCTGGGTCAGTGAAATGAATGTAGGGTCTGGCTTGCAGGGAAACTTTGTGTTTAAAAAATTTGTAGTGCCCACCGATGTCAGGGGTAGTCATCTGACAGTGGCAGTGACAGTACCTGGCCAGTCCACTCCAAAACTGGCCAGACCTCTGGGAAGGCAGGAGGTGACAACCACCAGCCCAGGGACGCAACGCTTTTGCGGTGCTGACCTTTTGCCCTGCCTTGCACGGTTTGATTGCATTGCAGTAACATTGATTCACAAAGAAAAGAATGTTTCGGGCCTGCAGGATTCTAGCTGCTCTGCTGGTACTTGCCTTGTCCCAGGGCTCCACAAAATGTTCTGTTGGCCCCGCAGCTGGGCTGAGATGGATGAAACTCTGACACTGCAGGAGCTTTAGGAGAGGCAGTGATTTCCCTGGTTTTTAAAGACAAGGTTAACAAAATCATACCCGTACACCAGTTGGAGCCACTTGGTTCAGGGGCATACCTAAGAGAAAAGGGAACAACAGAAAATTGTGAAGTCTCTTCTTGTTTATCAAGTAACATTTGCCTGGTTCAAGAGAAGTAGAGGTAAAAGCAAGAAAGAAAATAAGAAAACAAGAGAAAGTAAGAAAATTCGGGGAAAGAACAAAAAAAAAGTAAGCAAACAAAGAAACAAACTAGCAAGAAAGAAGGTGAAAGAAAGAAGGCAAAACAAAGGTGAAAGAAAGAAGGCAAGAGAAAGAAGGAAAAAAAAAAGGCTTGGTCCAATAAGAAGCAACAAAATCATAAAATATATAATAAACCCACATGGAAAAAGAATATAGTTGATTTCCTGCATCTCTCTGAGTTATGTTTCAGTAAATGTATAACACACATACTGTGTTAAAAGCAGATTTGACAACATATAAAACATTAAAAATATTATGACATTGGCCAATATTTATGATGTATATTTCCACACATAAAATATATTGTGTCATGTCATGGATTTTAAAAAACATGGAAGTTGGCCATGTCATAATATTTTAGAGCTTTTTAATACATTGTCAGAGCTATTTTAAATATACGTGCTCAGCATTTTATGAAACTTCCAACACATGGACATACGGAAAATATCTACTGAGTTCACAGGAGACCAGCATTTCAAATGTAAAGTTTAGCTAATACACACTTTCTAGCATAAAAAACCCTTTTCTTTCTGGTATATTTCTTGGACTTTGATGTGTTCACCTTGTTGCACTTTGTATGGGTTTATACCAGTGGTGCTCAGCATTCAGCAAATGAGAATTGCATTTGACCTGATGATTTGGGTTTAATGTATGTGAAATTCCCACTGAAGTTTTGCAAAATCATCTGGCAACTCACAGCTACAGAAAGCCTCACAAAAATGTCAATGTTCAGCTGACAAAACCCCTCCAGTTTTACTAATTATTTGCATTTCCGTCTAGAATATTTCAGTGCTAGCCCTCAAAGAACACCACCAGCATGGCTCAGGGACATTCAGAAATCCCTTCTGGAAGAGACTGAGAACAAGCAGGGCTAAAATGGGTTAGGTATTTTATCTGTGTGAAAGCTGGAATGTTAAGGGAGCTGGAAGGTTTAAGCAGTTTCTGAGGGTCAGAGGGAAGGTTTGGCATTTTCTGGAAACAGAGACTTGATTCCCAGTCCTCTGGTTTAGCAACAAGACCACCCTTGGCTTTCTAAATGCCTTTGGAAATGATGGCAACAGTTCTGACAGCAGATATTAGGAAGGAATTCTTTACAGTGGGGGTGGTGAGGCACTGGCACAGATTGCCCAGAGAAGCTGTGGATGCCCCATCCCTGGAAGTGTTCAAGGCCAGGTTTCAGCAACCTAGTGGAAAGTGTCCCTGCCCATGGCCAGGGCTTGGAAATAGATGATCTTTAAGGTCCCTTCCAACCAAAACCATTCTATGAGCCTATGAATTATTCTAAGCTGTGCTAATAAAGTCTGTATTTTCAAATACTACTGGATATGAATATAACTAGTTTTTTTCTTGTTTTTTTAATTCTTGTTATTTTTCCTTCAGCTGCAAACTCTCCTGCTGTAGTCTTTGCATGATAAGCCATACAACTTCCACGTGGCATCATGGAGTGTTACCATGTTTTAAAGAGCATGTTTGGTATGCTTGCACTTGCCAGCATCTGTGTGGGGTCACCATACACATGGTACTGGGGATATTTTATTTTTTTTTTTCATTTCTTACTTTATACATCACCAGAAAGTCACTGGAGACAAGTAATTGCTCCCAAGGACACTACATAACTTAGCTCAGTCTTCAGATGAAAATGTGAAGCAGCAGATATGCCACCTGAAGGTCTAATGTATATGGCATCATCAAACACTACAGGATAATTGTAATTATAGGTGTCACTGTGAATAAGGATGGGTGAAGTTGGGGCAGAAGCCCATGTTTGCTTCAGCAGCAATACAGACCTACCTATGCTGCCGTGGGACTGTGTGACACTGCTCTAATTAGCTACTTAAATGTTCTTTTTTTGGCTCCTGAGTGTTGGTACAGCAATTCTTCGAGCTAAGTGTGTCTTTCAAACTGAAAGACAGAAGTGCATTAAAAACAAACATTTGTCTGGAGAGTATTTAAAAATAACCAGCTATGTTCTGTAAATAAGGTTGCCACACTGCCCCAATTAGATTTGATGGTGTTTTGTTTTTTTTTTTTTAGTCTTTTGCTGCCTGGTAAGAAATGTTATTTCAGCACTTCCAGGAACACTGGGCTTTTCTAGGCATCGTCCAACAGGTTTAATTTAGATTTACATTATTTGTTTGACTGATTTATCTGATTTAAAGGGTAGCATAAAGACATCGATTCTCCAGAGCAAGTTATTGCTTTCACATATGCTTCATGTTGAGCTCTGGGGTTTAGAGGGGGATTTGCTGTTGAGGGGGCTGGAGAAGGTGAGGGAAAGTTTGGGCAGCATATGCATCATGGTCTTTTCTTCTAGCTTGGGTTTGTTTGTCATTCACTCAGTGTCTTTTCCAAGAGATTACCCTTGAAATAAATTATCACCATATAGAGAAAGAGCAGCTTCTTCAAAGTCCTAGCTATTCAGGATAAACACAGGAACAAAAAACATCTTTAGTTTCTTAGGAGCTAAGAGGACCATATTTGTCTACTGCTGAGAAAAGTAGAAGCAAGAAAATAACCTAAACATTGAAACTTACTGCCAAGTAAGGAAAACAATTTGAAAGTGTGGTATGTAATTGCAATTAAAAACAAAGATTCCAATTCTTTCCCTCTGTGGACAAACCTTGGTTAGAGACAGCAATGCAGAGCAAGTATTTTCCTTATTTCTTGGGAAAACATGCCCAACATAATGACAAATGAAAAGTGGGAGTTTTACATGTCTTGATATCCAGAAGATGTCTGTCTAATGCCCCGTTTGTTACAGTAGTAACAATAAGGGTAAATTTAAAACTTAGGCCACTACAGTCAAAGTTAAAGCAACAAAGAAAAAAAGCTGGATCATCAGGAAACATTAAGCACTTTGTAGGGAGAGAAGTTATTAAGTGAACTCTGTCCAGCTGTTTAGGGGAAGCAACAAGACTATCACAACACGTTTTGAAATGTGTATAGCAGAAACGTGTTTGCTGTAGGTTCAGGAATTGTCCTGTTCAACTCTTCCTTAGGAGAGAACTGCATTTACCTTTATCCTGCAGACTGACTGTGGTGCGCTTTTCCCACACCAAACAGAACTCAAGAGAGATTGTGGTAAGGGAACAACAGAGACCCGAGGGGCTCAAACACACAACGACATTTAAGAGGTACTCTAGCTGCGGTCAGGTGGTCAGTCAGCAGGTCAATGCCCAGTTTGTTGGGTAATACAGTGTGTTTTTTCCTTAGACCTTTGAAGACTATGCTGAGCCCAAGATCTGAATCCCTCCACAGAAACATTGGTAGTGTTCCTCACTGTCCATATGAACCCCTGTAAGAAAGAAAAAGGCTGCTGAGGATGTGTGGGTTGTACAGCAGGATCTGATCTTCCAATCTTCCAGAATTTGAGTTCTTCAGCAGTGAGCAGAGGGGAGAGCCCGTTCTGCACAGATCCTGTGTTGCAGCACTTCTGCTCAACCCACATCACCAACACCTTCTTGAATGTTATTTCTTACCTGGAAGAGTCAGCAGGTTTAGGTCTGAGAGGATCTGGCCATTAGCAGGAATGTTCAGCAACACCGTGGAAAGGACATGAAACAGCTGGCATGGTCCCAGATACACACAGCCTGGAACATTTAATGGCACTCAAGGGATAAAATGACCAAACTGTAAACCTCTCTTCCCCCACCCTCCTTCCTTTTTTATTTTTCATAAATGCACTTTTGAACATTCAGTGCATAGATGTTTTCTTTCTACCTTCCTTTGTCTCTCTGTTTCTTGCTTGTGACTCCTTGGGGGCCAATTGAAAAAAAAAAATGTTCTGCACCATTTACTAAGGTTTTTGGCAGGATTTTTCTAGGAAAGAGTGAGGAATGCGCTGTTTCTACATCAACTCGCCCACAGGTCACTCCTTGTACACTGCACACACTTCAGGGATTAAAATGCCAGGATCCCCAGTTTGTTTGCTCTGCAAAGACGGTATGCACATTTTCTGTCTCTGTCTCACACCTATTTGTACACACACACTCCCATGCACACGTGCACAAACTCCTTGGTGGGAATGCCTGGTGTCATGCCTATTATGACAATGCGCTATCAATGACATCATGCAAAGTTTAGATTGGTACTAAACAAGTTCCTGATGCCAAAGGCAAACAGGGATTTTGCTGTTTCCCTAAGAACAAGGGAGAAGTCTAGCTGGTAAAATAACCTGGAAGTAATTTTAGAGTATGAATGTTACTGACTGAATAACAGTTTGCATATTATGTGTATATATATATATGTATATAACCAGTTTCTTGTCTTCATGCTTGTCTGGGCCTGGTGAACATTATGAAATATGTAAGTTGTTAGCAAGGTGATGAAGAAGAATACCAAAACATGAAGGCTGCTGGTGCTTATTGTAAATATGTCAGGACTCAGCTGCATTTCCGTCTGATGGTGCTAAGAAATTATTTCTGATGGAGCAGAATGTACAGAACTAATGTGATTTAGTTAATCTAACAATTTATGTGCTTGCCGTTTTTTGGCTTAACTTTAAAATCTGCCATAAAATGAATACTTTACAGTGGTAGTCCCAGTAACACTTCTGTATATTGTCCTTTGCATTTTTGTTGGCTTGCTGACATCAGCGCTTTAATACTTAATATCCTGTGAACATTTCTGTGTTTTATAGTTCTGCATGTACTGGAATAAAGAGGGAGGAGAGGACAGAGGCTCTCTAATAAGGAAACACACATTATTCTTTACTGATATGTTTTTGCTCTCGGCTAATCATTTTTTTCCTTTTCACATAACCCTGAGGAAGAACTGCTGTCAGAACAGAAAAGGGCAGATGGGAATGTGTACGCAAAGTGTGGTTGTAATTATGTTATTACCTAGGCTCTGCATAAGGCTTGTTTATGTGAAAGGAGGAGATTAATTCCTTTGGGTTACTAGTGAATAGTCCCAGGCCTGTAACTGATTTCCCTGGAGAGCTACTGAATTCTTCACATCTACCCCTTGGCCAGGCTGGGCCTTTTATATGCCACCTCTAAATAAAATAAGATAAAAAAGGGAGAAGTTCTGTGTCAAAGATGAGGACTCATCTCCCTGTTAAATCGTGGCAAGAGTAGAGCGAACATGTGAGTGGGAGGTCTAAAACCCAGCAGCCCTTGGAGGCAGCCTGGCAGGGCTGCATTTCTCTCCAACACACCCCACCGTGGCTGAGCAGGTCCTTCCCTGCAGCTCGTGCTCTTTGTGTGCAATTACTCACTCAGGGAATGTGGTTTAATCTGTTTTGGAGGTGGTGGGGGCAGTAAGAAAAGGACAGGCACATCTGCCGCTAAGAGCTCTGGCTACCATCAGCCCAGCTTAAAAAGCAACAAAGAAAACCTGAAAAACAGGGAATAGCTACAATTTATCTGCAACATGGCATTAAAACATTGTCTTTGAAACATTCAAAGACAATGGATGAAATGGGAAGAAAACTTCTTGAAAGATGCAGTGAGTTTTGAAAGACAACAGTTCTCACGTTTTAATTTCAGCTGTAACAGAGTAGGTTATACAGCTATGACCTTTCAAAGTTACAGATTCAGAACAATATCCTCCATGCCTTTCTTCAGGCTGAGATGGTTTGGGGAAGAAAGGGAGGAGACAACTGATAAGCATGTTTTGACCATATTTGTGACTCAGGGTAGCCAGCAATGGTGATACTGCAAAAATGGGACTACCGTCAGTCCCAATTCTTCCCAACTCACTGCCTGCTGGAGCATCTACCCTGACTGTATGTCTATTCAGCTGGCTTGATCAGAGCTTACTGTCCTTGCTGGAAAAGCTACTGAAAGGCTTCAGTGGGCTCTGGATCACTTGCATGGGAAGCTGTCACAAAGACAATGGAATATGTCCACCCATGTGGCCTTCTGTGCCGGGTTCTCCCAGCCCACGCGAAGCTGAAGCAGTGCTGAGCCTTCACCCCGACACTTGCGTAGGAAATCCAGGAAAGAAATCCCCTTTAAGAACAAAACCAAACACAGCCCTTGCTAGGCGCTGTTTATAATGTGAACAATTTGGAAAGAGCTTGCTCCATATTTATGGCGTTTTTAAAAATAGATCATATGGCTTAAATATGATACTGTTCCCCACTTCAGGGAAAGCAAAATCTTTCCTCTGGGGTATAAAATATTTCCAAAATGGATGACTGTTAAAATTCAGGAAAAAAAATAAAAACCAAACAGTTTATAAAAAGTATGCTGACATTGTAAAAAATTAATAGTATGCTTGGAACCCTTTGAGTTTCCAAAATGGTCAGTTCAATAGAAAAAAAAAAAGGCACTTTCTTATTATAAATTTGAGTTGCCTGTCTTGGGTTTTCCTAATGAAAGAATTTTTGGAGTGAATAAAGCTCACATTGAGTGTTCACAGCCCATCTCCCCCTCAGTGTGTAATTTAACCACCCAACCCTGTGGCCTGGAACACTTTCGATTACAACTTTAATAGTTATTTTGGAAAAAGTCAGTAGCCAAATATTCAACCTTTAGAATATTATGTATGAGAGTTTTCTTCTCTTACATGTCATAGGAAATTATGATGACCATGTGTGTGTGAGTGTGTGTGTGTGCCTCAGCAAAATAAATGTACTATTTCATGCTACTGGATTCCATTACTCGAAACTTTAACAACTGCAGCTCTGGGAGGGGCGAGGAAGTTGGGCCAAATTCTCAGTCACTCTAAAATGGGTCATATTAATGCTGCTTCAAAGATCATCTCTATGAATAGCCCAGAAAACCAGGTGTTGGGTAGCACTGGACTTACCCTGGCCTGGGTTCCATTACTCCAAGTAAAGGAGACATATTTATGTAGTGGGGTTGCCCTTAAGGATCTGTTAAAAAAACCAAAAAAACCAGCTAGTGGTATTATACAGAAGTCATTTAATTCTCTTATGCTCACCGTTAGGCTGAGCAGAAATCACTGGTAAAATAAGAGCTGTATATTATAAGCTTTCAAGAGCTGAGCTTGCTTACCACTGTTTAACGTTTCATTATTTTCTTGGATCAGGAGCAATTATTTCAGTGGCAGAACACAGGACATTCCTGATTAATTGGGTCCTCAAATGAAGTAAGCTGGAGTTCACCATCAGATAAAAAGGAGATGGGTTTGAAAAAAGTTTGGTACATATTTCGTCTTTCTTTGAAGAAAAAGTGCAGACCTTTTAGTGGTGGCTTTTTATTTCCGCAGCTTATATATCTATCCTTGTAGAACTTAAATGGCTTATGTGCCTATCTTACCTCAAATCCTAGGTAAAATGAAATTTCTATTTTAATGTTTTAAGAGCATTTTGGTGGTTGCAAAAGGAATCAGATGCCAGTCATTAGAGACCTGAATGTCTTCTGTAAGCCATTGAATTGGACTTGGGTAAGCATCTTGCTGGGTTTAACTGCTGACAAATGGAAAATAAAAGGATGTTTTGTGATAATGCAGGCATTTTATGTTGCTGTCTTAGGCTGGATTATGTTCCATAGATCTTGACATTTAGAGTACTGTAGGAGGACTAAAGCATTAATTAATGACAACTGTACCAGGCTGTGAAATGTCATAGTTTGGGAATAAAATCCCAAAGAGGAAATGTCTTGAGAATTCTTCCTAATTTCACAGGTTTGAGTCCAAACTGCCAAAAAACAAACAAACAAACAAACAAAAAAATC
>VZTI01003090.1:1685217-1775024 GCA_013397865.1 Struthidea cinerea | reverse complement strand
AAAAAAAAAAAAAAAAGAGAAAAAATAGTCTTATAAAATTCTGTCTCTCCTCCCTTTCTTTTAATTACCTGTGCAGTTCAGAGAAATGAGAATATCCAAGCTCCACAGACAAGCCTATTTTGGTGGACTGTATAAAACGGTGGAAAATTAAAGGCAAGCAATCAAAGTTGTCCAATTATCTTTCTCTGGAAGTTCTGCAACTTCTCCTGCTCCCGTTTCCTTATTTGTAATGTGAAGTTCTTGGGCATCCTCACTGCAAAGAACACTGCTGTGCAGATGCACTGCAGAATGTAACTACCGTGTATAGTTACTATTACTACTGAAAATTCATGTTTTGGACTATCTGTTACCAAATACCACTATTTATAATTATGGGTTACAATGTCGTAGCCAAACATTCACAGCTATAAAATGTCCTTGAAAGGTCCAGCTAGAATAAACAAGTCAATCAGTTTCTCCCATCCTCATTTCTGAAAAGAAAGCCTCAGTGTGCTGGAGGACAATAAATTCCACTAGGTCCCTGCAGAAGGAATAACATGTATTAAAAAATACGATTTTTGAAAGCAATTCCTGTTCATTTTCTGAACTAGCCAGTGCACTATCTTTCCTACAAGAGCATGGACTATACTGCTTCTTGCTGCTAACAAATCAATCTTTCTTTGTATCTTTTATAAAGCACTGGATTTTAAAGAAAGAAAGAAAAAAAGAATTCCATCTGGATCCAGCAGCCTACCAAAGTACCCAGCCTTTTTCTAAATGCCTAATTATTTTAGCCTATACTTTATTTGTGTGGAAAACCAGGTGGTGTTTGCCTGACCCTGTGTTGTGGATGCATTTACATTAAATACAAGGAAAATGAGGAGAGGATTTTAATGTAGCCCTGTGTGTATTACGCATATACAGAGACTACTGTACCAAATATCACTCTCATACTCCACTTATTTTCTGTTTTCATTTCTGGACCTCATCTATTCATAGCAATTTAAACAAAAAAATTTTTACCAGGTAGTAAGCAGCCCCCTGTACTTGGTAGGTTTATCAAATAGTTTGTCAAGACTTGCTTGTTTTCTGTGTCAGTCTGACTTCCCAAAAGAGTGTGTTAAAACCATCTCTAGGCAGAATGACAACTTGTGTAACCTCTTCCAGGTGATCCTACATAGCTTCTTTTGCTAGCTGGGCAAACCTTATAATACCAGAATGCTACTAGAATACCATGTTTCCTCATTTTTATCATAATTGCTGCCAGAGTCTGTTTCCGAGAGTTTAGCAGAATTGCAAGTTATTTGCTATGATTAGTAAGGTGTTGCTTATAAGCTTTAAATTTTTGTCATTCTGTTTTTTTGCCTCTGATGTTGCTCCTATAAAGAGGTGATATTATATTGTTTTGTCCCAGGGTCACTGTTTAGCAAATGACTGATGTGGTTATAGAATATGCAGAGTAGTGTACATGTAACCTCTACTTCCACCTTTTCCAGGGTCTTCGTGAAACAATGTTTGCAGCACATGAGTCTCATTTCATGGGAAAATAATCTTTGATATTTAGAAGTAGAGATTTATTTTAAGAAGAGATATTAAATCTTGGAATTTTTTTTTTTGGGGGGGTCTTTGTAAGATCAGATCATACCAGGAAACCAATGTTAGAACACACTCAGTTGGGACGAAGAGGCCCCTTTTACAAAGGTCTAAAGTTTTTTGAGGTTTTACTGATCACTACAATTTATATACCCATATTATAATCAAGTGCAAATAGTAAGCTTTTTAGATTACTTAATATGAGAGAATACATAGTTAATATCACTTTTAATGAGTCAATACTATTACTCAAGAAAAATGAGTTTTCCACAGTATTAATGAACTTTTTTTGTACTGCAGTAGATCTGAAAGCTGATATTTAGTAACTTTCTGCTGAAGAATATGACTATCACTATTTAGAGTTTTAGTGAGAAAACAAAAAAGATTGTAAACATAATACAGGCTTACATGAAAAAAGATTCCTAACACACTGTTAATAATTGTTTACAATTAGCATGGATTGATTAAAGTATGCAGAGGGTTCAAAAGAAATACTATGAAAGATTTATTATATTTGTAACAATTTTCAGTAATTCTTGAAACACATTATATCTTCCTCTACTTTCTGATTAAAAAGTTTAAAACCGCTATTGTTAATATCTCTGACCCTGAAAAAGGAATAGTAAAGCTACTGGTATGAACAGCTTACTTGTATAGGGCTCTTTCAGGAAAGGAGATTTGAAAATGCAAGTTATGACCAACATTGCTGGACTTTGACCATCCAGACCACTAAAGGAAGTGACCGTCCTGTGTCAATAACAGAGGTCCTGGACCAACAGGACCCACAGGGAATAAAAGAGCCTGTCAGGATCCAGAACTGGAGAGGATTAGCAAATGGCAGAGGTATTTTTTGGAGGTTTAACTTGGTGGCAAACATACAGATTCTTCTTCTGGTTTTCTTGACTAAGTCAGATCAGCTCTGCTCAAAAAAAGTAGCAAATATCAGCCCTCCAAGCCAATGTGCTGTCATCCTACATTTTATGGATGTGACTAAGAGAAGAATTGAATGTGCAGAATCATATATAGAAAAGGCTAAAAACCAAACCTGTCATCCAACTTATTTTACAATGAGAGATAAAAAAATCAAGGATATAATGAGTCCATGACTTATTTTCTTAGATAAGCTCTCCCTAGCTTTATTCCCCTTTTAAAAGTACATTCAACTCAACACGAATGTTTTTGACTCCTCTTGGAAGCTTAATGCCACAATGTCCTAGTTTAGTGACTTTTAGAGAAGAACACAAATATTGCTGAGACAAAAATGCTGACAGCTAGACTTCAAAAATAGTTTTGGATGAACTCGGATTACGAGTAGTTCATACTCACTTTCCAAAAATGGACATAACAGCTGGAGAATTTTTCCCCCCATCCAAGAGGTTACTGTGGTCTGTGGGTTTCTTTGTGTGGGAGCTTGTATCTTCATATAGAGAAATGTAAGAAAACAGCCTGCAGTAAGACACAAAAACAACCCAAAATGTAATATAAAAGTTTCTGAGGTCTTGGGAATTCTGGGCAAAGTTAGTCAATAATATTATAGAAAATGAAGCTATGGAGTGTACCTGAGGAGATTTTAGGCTCCAGAGAAGCAATCAATTTGAAGATGAGACATGCCAAATGGACCAGAAACAGACCTTTACAGTGAGCTTAGGTAAAGTGAACTGTTCTTTGAGGAGCAAGGCTGAAATGCAAACCAGAGGTTTTAAAGAAATCCTGCAGTTTACAAGGTATAGTATGGAAGATTAGATGAGCATAATTAACAGTTTCTGGTTGTAAATTATGAACCCATGAACCTTTATTTCTTTTCTGGCATCTCTTCAGCAATCAGAGGAGATGCTCTGATATTTGCTTATTTGGTGTAAACTCCCAGGAGGTGCTCCAGCAATGCTGGAATCGACAGGAGGATTTCCATTGCCTTTGGTGCACATTAGTTCAGGTGCTGACTCGTAGCAAAACCCATCAGCACAGGTACCTGCATCTCCCATGGAAAATGCTGCTTCTAGGGACACAATGCGTGTACCAGCTGGGTCTGATACAGCACGAGCTAACCTATCCCAGTTTCACCTCCCACACCACCCAACGGCAGGTGCTGCATCCTGAAAAGCTGCAGCAGTTCTAGCTGTCACTAATTCTACTCCTCTGCCACTCCAGGGGTTCATTTTCTTCCAGTTTTGCTACTGGGTGTAACAGACATGATCCCCAGCTCTCACGCCATTCACAGCGATGTGCAAATCATCCCACCAGGATATAGTTTGCATTTCAGATGACTGAATGTGTCAGCATTATAGTCAGGTTTTCAGTGGCACACGTGGTCACCTGAGAAAACCAAAGGTGAAATTTAAGCTTGGTTCTACACATTCTCTCTGTGCAAGACGTGGAAGACCAAGATGAGCCCCTTCCAAGTCCATCTTGAACTGATTAAGAAAGGGGATCACTGTGTGCCAACTTGCACTTTTAGTCTCAAAACTGCAGTAGAAATTTATCATCCTGTCAACGCTGATTCCCTGAAGTACTTTTCACATAGAAATTCAAAGGGGGACAAAGTATTTTTTCCATTGGCAACTGCTCTTCAGCATACTAACATTTTCCTATAGGTAGCATTTTCATCCAGTGCAACGCAACACTTCCCTGAAAATCAAGGGAAATGATGGAACAGCAGGAATCTTCCCTCTGCAGGTATCAAAGCACAAATACACCTTTACCAATTATTTATCTTTTTTTTTTTTTTTTGCAGTTTTTTCTGCTATAGGGATTTTCTTAAGAAAAGAAAATCAAAAGCCATAGTGATATTGACCATTCATTTTACAGGCAGCAAGACAAATGAGGCAGACATATTGCCTGATTTAGGTCTTTACCTTTTATTCTTGCCCCCTCTGAGAAGAGAGGAAGCATGTGGAGCTGCTGCTATTGGATTTTGACTTGGTGCATGTGCAGGAGATCTGGTAGAAATCCCAGAGTTGAGCCAGAGCTTCAGGATGCTGCTCTGGACTGTGAATCTCTCTGATTGGTAAGAGTTGCTTGGCCCAGCACTTGGCCTCTGGTAGTTCAGTGCCTTGTCCAGAATGGTCCATATTATGTTTCCCCACAATCACTTCACAAAATTTCTGCGAGACAGCTCCCATGCTGACAGACAAGCAATGGCTCTGCAGTTTCAACATATAAAACCAAAAACAGGAACTGCAGGTAGAATCTCTGTGTTCTGGAGAGGAGCAGCATGCAGGCATACATCACTCTGCCAGCATGAGCTAACAGGAGATGATGTTTCCTCTTTATAAAGCACGTCTATGGGATGCTTGCTCAAAAGACTGTAGAGATCTATGGAAAAATACAGCAAATTCTCTAGGGGCCTTCACCAAGTGACTGATGAAATTTCTTTATGCAAAAATTGAAAATAAAATACTATTCAGCTCTTCCTTAACAAATAGGATAAGTATATTGGTTTATACATCCAGACTGTATCCACACACTCTCATGAGTGCCGTGGTTTAGTTGATGAGGAGGTGTTAGGTCATAGGTTGGACTAGATGATCTTAAAGGTCTTTTCCAACCTAGTTCATTCTGTGATTCTGTGATTCTATGACTAATCCAATGGAGCAGACTATTTTTTTCCTTATCTTGATTTAATGATATCTACCCTTTCCAGACATCTAAAAAAAGCTGACTGGTGTTTTCATGGAGATAGACATTGAAGTGGTAGGATGCTTTTGAAAATACATTTTCTAGAGAATCCTTCTGTATCTTCAGTTTTCATCTTTCAATGAACTACTTGACCTGGTGACCACCAGCAGGCAGGATGTGCCAGACACTTAGGAAGAACATAACCTGTTTTTTCCCATTTTCAGCACTACCATCTTCCCTGACTTTTATTTTTTATCCTCTCTTTCTGCTGGGAAAACAGAAACCCTCCCCTTCTCTGAGTTTTCCTTCTTTTTGCTACCAAGAAATATACCAGAAAAATTGGATTTATGTTTTCCAACTTGACAGTTACACATGTCAACTCTCATGTGCTTCTCACACGTTGTGGAAATGAATCCCATTGTGGTCAGCAGTGAGAGGAGGTCAGATGGGAGCATGGTCAGCTACACCTTCAGCTGGACTCATAGGAAGCTGGCCTTATAGCAGGGTTCACAATGCCCGACAAACTGAGTTTCAAGGTGTCTACAACCATTCCCAGCAGGGCAGGATGCAAAGGGAAGGCACTTGCAGCCTAACCAGCTACTGACCTGTTCTCCTACCTCTGGATGCAGGTAGCATCTTCCATCACCTAGTATTTATAGCCTTGATTCTTCTCTGGAATTAGGTGACCAAATAATTTGAATTCTCTAAATTGAATGAGATTTCAGCAGGCTGTTTTTTTTTTTTTTTTTTTTTTTTTTTTTTTTTTTTTTTTTTTTTTTTTTTTTTTTTTTTTTTTTTTTTTTTTTTTTTTTTGTTTTTTTTTTTTTTTTTTTTTTTGTTTTTTGTTTTTTGTTTTTTGTTTTGTTTTGTTTTGTTTTGTTTTTTGTTTGTTTGTTTGTTTGTTTGGTTTTTTTTCCAAAAGCAATTTGTTCCAATTTTTCCCTCTTCTTTTCACCCATAAAGCATCCACTGGGAGTTGAGAGAAATGGGTTCATCCTTTCAGCTTGATGTGCATCAGTCCTCTCAAAATGGGAAGAAAAATTGTCGAGAGAGCTACTTCAGTTTCTGGAGCAACAGGGATACCCATGACAGCTCACAGTAGCTTCAGCAGAGTGAGCACCCTCTTGTTCAGGCTGTGCAATCAAAGGAGGTTTCAGAGCAATCCTCAGGGACTTCCCTCAAAAGCAAATGTCCTTCTAATCACTCCAGAAGGGATGCCCAAGACAAGGGGATGATTTTTTTGCTTCTATTAAATGGTAGGGAATAAAATTTGCTCCAGGAAATATCTGATTGCTCTTTATCCAGTACAGAAACAAGGGTGCAGGGGAAAAGAATGAACATGATTTTTCTCTGCTGTCCTCTTGTCATCAGAACAATGTGAAGAGAATATTCTAAACCTCAGACCTTTCCCTGCCAGTTTCTCTCCTCCTTGCTCGCAGTGATTATTGCAGAGGCACAAAGGTATTTCTTTTGCTGCTGAGTGTGTATCAGAGCATGGCGCTCCTCAGTCTAACACTATGAGGCAACTGCAGCTGCATGCCTGAGCTGCACATATGTCAAGAGCACTGAAAGAGCATTACAGCATTAGGAAGAGAGAAAAGTCTGGTTTTGATTACTGATAATTACAGATAAGCTGTAGCTGACAGTCATTTTCTGACCGCAAACTCAAATCGATCAATTAAAGACTGCGTGCAGCAGCACCCCTGTTTAATCATTTCCAGGCTCTTTAAAATGATCCATTGCTCTGATAGCATGTCAGAGCTGCTGTGTACTGTTTGTTGTTGCTGCTGTGGGTCAAATGCACAGCTGCTTTCAGGTTAATTTCAAGAACCCAGTTCACTATTAAAAAAAAGAAAAAAAAGAAATATATCTATTCATAGATTAGCCATAGCTATTGAATTGCCCTCTTGGTTTAATTAAATAAATATTGCAGCTGATGATTTAAATATATTTTTGATATCCTGACACATGGATAAGTGCATTTTTTAATAGAAGTTATCTGTGTTTCATCATGCGGGAAAAGATGATGAAATAATGCAAGTTCAACTCTACTCCTCCCTAGTTCCTATTTTCAAAGGTTTTTCACATGGAATTTCAAATACAGGAGAGAAGTTTGTAATGGTACCGGGACAAAGAGTTGCTGCCAGACTGTAAGACTCTTCACTGGAACCATTTTGAGAAACTGGCTTGTCTTTTGATGAAATATGTTTTGTTCCCAAGCTTTAAAAAGAGAAGAGACGTTCTGATGGTTTAGTAATTATCATCTGACATTTTCAGAATGTTATATTTCCTTTTTTTCCTTTGAGAGAATTTTTAAATCAGATGTTTTAAAATACTGAGATATTTCATGTCATGTACATGAAAAAGCTAAGTGAATCTAGTTATTATGATTTTATCAAAATGAAATATTGTGAATGACATAAGATTCTTTTTCATAGGATTTTCTTTCAGGGAGAATTTTTCCTTTTTTTTTAATTACCTGGTTAAAACTTTCTGTAAAAATTCTGGTTTTAAAAAATTAGTATTTGTAATGGAAACAATTGCATCAATCGTCTTTCAGTCAAATTCCAAATAAAGGTGGATAATAGCCTATACATTCCAGGTGATGTAAGCCAGCACAGCACCCATTAGTGACTTGATCAGATTTATCAGAAAGGCTCAGACTCATCCATGGAGCAATAATGGTGACTGTCATTTGAGTATATGGTCCAGTTACACACAGAAATTAAAATAAATTAAATCTCAGAGAAAATAGCTCAGCGTAATGCTGAGATGCAGGACTTTGGGTTTCTATCATCAGCTTTGTCATTCTCTATTTCCTAAACTATATTGAGTCCACATATTTTTAATGTTTGGTAGAATCTGAGCTGCTACATTTCAATTAAAAAATTTAATTTCTAAGATAAATTGAATGAACCCAGATAAACCTACTTCTTTAAGAAAGGGTAATTTTTCTAAGCAAGGGTACCAGGATTCAACACATTTTAATAAATACATTTTAAGATGAATGTGGACTGATGTTCCTGATTGCCTTTGTATTCCAGTATTTCACATAAAAGACTAAAAATGATCTCCATGCCACTGTCTACATTACTCAAAATAAACCAACCCCAGAAAGCATGAGTAGGAAAAACAGAGCACCTCCAACATTATAAAGTCAAAGCTGATTTCTGTCAAGCACTGCAATTGGGTCTCAGCTGGGTCACCTTTCGACATCTCCAGCACAGACCCCTTATACAAATCCCACAGGCCCTGGAGATAAGTAGGGCCTTCCAGGACACAGCTCATCTCATCCCCAAGCATGAGGCCCTGAAAGTGCTGACATCTCACCACGGTCACCAAGAGGAGCTGAAGGTGACCAGCTTAGCTGTAGAAATGTGCATCTGGCCACGTAAATTTCCCGCACAGAATCACATCTCCCTGAAGAACTGGGATATCTGACTTGTTTTCCTCCTTCTCCAGAGGGCTCTGGGTAGGCTGGTGTTAGGAATTCACTGCCATCATAGCAAGCAAATCCCACCGCATGCAGGTTTGGAACAATCCTGGGCAGAGGTTGCTGTGGGTAACCCTCCCCCTGTCCCAGGAGCAGAAAATGTCTTCTGAGCACAAGCTGTTCCCTCACTGAGGGAGCCCATCCTGCTGGCATGTACAAGCATCTGTGTAGGCACACTTATCAGAGTCCCCTGCCCAGCCCCCAAAGAAAAAAGGGCTTTTAATTCAGTAGAGATGCCTTTAAAAGGCTCTTTACTGCTGTTTATTTATGTGAATTTCCTGTTGATCTCCTTGAGGATTTTGCCTGTCTAAGGAGTTTCAGCAGGACCCAGTGCCAGGGTGCACAGCAGAAACTCTTTAGCCCTTCACTGGAATATTATCAGCTGATTGGAATATCCTCTCGTGAAATTGTTTATTTACAATATTCCTCTTGGAGCACTTACACTCCACTGATGACTTGAAATTTAAGAAGTTATTTATAATCATGTTAAATAAGACCACATTTTTATTCCACTCGCAAGTAAAGTCAGTTATCAGATTACATGTCTGTTTCATTCCTTTTATCTCTGATACAATGCCCTGCTCTCAACAACGGCATCAAATGAACTTACATGTCCGACTATAAATCATGCACATGTCGAAACAATAATGCTGAAAGGATTATCATCACCTTCTGTAATTACAATAATGGAAAACAGATACTGAAAGGACATTTTTCTAATCCTTGAAAAATCCCTGAGGAGGTCAATTTACTTTTCTTTGGGGAATATTTAACACAAGTAAAGTTATTGGTTTATACGTCTGTTGAAAGACCTGAGCTTTAATAAGCACAATGTCACAATATAAATTTAAAGTATGTTTTATTGCACCATTATGGTGGGGGTCTCCAGATGGTCCTGATATACACAGTTTTATAAGGAAGTGATTTTTGACTGAGAACACCGATCACTGTCTGATGAAATCCTGTGTCATAGCTGAGGTGCACTACTATTTGTGGGGAACCTCTTGCAAGTAGCAGGAGAAGGTATCATCCCACAAGACATAACAGGCATTTTCTTTGGGAGCTGGGTTGTAGTGGAGCTGGGTGTCGTGGTTTGCCAGAGATTTTAGAAGAGAAGAATTTCTTGCATCTCTTTGACCAACTCTGTTTAAGAATGGATCTACATGGTATAATAAAAGAAAATAAACACTAAGAAAAGAAACCGCTACATACCATCTGTGTTTTTTTTTTTTTTTTTTAATGGTAAGAAGAGTGCATCCAACTCTTAAGTCCTGAAGTCTGAACTGAGTAATATATTTTAGGACTTGAGTAAATCTTGGTGGATTCATAGTCTTTTTTTGTCTTCATGGTGGCTAATTCTGTACCACAGAATTTCCTAATCCAATTTTTGAAGGCAAAAATGTACTACTGTAGCAGATGGATTCCACATCTCTTGGTATTTGCCTCTACTGTTGTTTCCCTGCCATCCAGCAAACAATTTTTAAGCTAATGCTATTCAGACAATGGAGCAGTAACCTTCAGCTTGGGTATTGTTGTGGTAGAAGAGGAGCTCAGATTTAAATGATCGGTCTTTGCCCATCCAGCACATTTTGACTTTACAGGGTAAGGTGTATTCATATGTGCAGTTTGTCAGCAGGCAAAAGCAGCAACCTCTTCCACCGGCATGGTAAGAGCTAGAACTCAGCAGCCTAAGCCACGAGGTTTTGGTTGCAGGGGTAGCTCACCTGCTGCTTACAGAAGGCAGCCACAACAGAACCAAAATGTTCAAATGAGAGTTATTATCCACCTGTGTGGCAGTTTGCAACTCATCCTTCTTCTCTGGTTGCTCTTGCCACCAGGATTCTTCAGCATGTTCTGGCAGCTTTGTCCACCACCATCTGCAGCGGTGAAGGCAAAGTTCTGTCTCTCAGTTTCCACATGGACACTGAGGAGAAACAGCAATTAAGAGGAATACATGGAATAAAAGAATACCTTATGAAGAAGCGCTGTTGAAACAGCTTACTGGGACACATTGGGTCTAATTCCATAAGGCACCGTTTGTGTTTATGCTCTTGGAATAACAGCTCACAGGAATGACTGAGATAGTGAGCACCCCCAAAACAAATGCCTTATTGTAGAGTTGCTCAGCAGAGCTGCTTGGTAAAAAATTCCACCTGGATTTCTCCCTCAGCAAGCCCATCTCACCCTAGAGTGTGTCCCTGCCACGTGCTTGGGGAAGCAGTACTCCCCCCTGCTTGTGGTTAGGAAAGGGCTCTCTCCATCTGAAGAGGTCTTGCTTTCTCTCCTAGCTAGCTGGATCCTTGTTTGTCTCCGGGTAGTGCCTGTGGAATCTCTTGCGAAATGTGTGGGTTGCCAGAAGAAAACATTGCTCTGTCCTGTTTACAGAACCCAAGCTCCCTTAAAACAAACCCATAATGGTTAAAGTGAGTACCTTGTGTCCTTCTTCAAAGGGTGGCCAGCACACAGATGGCCTACCCAGGGCACAGGCTGAACGCAGCTTTTGAGAAACATAATTCGTTTTTTTCTTCTCATTTGGTTACGGGAAGAGTAAATTGCCTTTTTCCTAAATGGGATCACCCCTTTTCAGATGTCTTGGAGGAGTTAGTCCTGCAAAGCCAAAGTACTGAGCATGAATTGTCCACGCACAATTGCCAGTATGAAAAGGAAATATAGGCTCTGTGAAGCTACAACTACAAACCTAGGCCAAATCTGGAGTAAATATGGTAGTAAAGTGTCCTGAGTACGAGCTGAGAAGCTAACATTTGTAATCAGTCCCTGAACACAGGTCCCAATTCCTTTCTCTTTTCTTCTGATGATCTGATAGGTCTTCTGGGGCTATCCATTTTCAAAATTTGAGTATGTGGTCGGAAGCTGGGATTCATCTTCTCTAGATACACGGATACACAAAATGAACATATATATCTGAGCTTGTCACTGAGACTCCTTTCACAGTCAACAGAGGTCTCTTCAGCACAGGCAGTAGAGTCTGGGATCAGGTGGAACATGCCCCAGATGTCCACTGATAAACTAACTGGGTTTCAAAGAACTCTAAGGTGTGATTACCTGACTAGCTCTGATCTAGACACCTCCAGTGTACCCTCTAAAATTAGGAAAGATGGATCCCAATGCAAGAAATGAGCGTGAGCAGATCTTGCAAAACTTTCCCCACTCTATAGATACCAAGCGCTAGATTTGTTAATTTTTCCTTTCTTTACTGGACTATTGCGAAGAAACCTTACCCTAGGTAAGAATTTCTCTGATGTACGACTTTGCAGGGGTAGCTCCCTCTTGTCAGTGTAGCCACAGCTCCTCTCGGAGCGCCAGAGACACTCTTTTGAGAGCTAACAGGTTAGGACTGATGGAACAGTCCGTCGTGCCCTCACCACCAGGAGAGCCAGTACACAAGTAGTCCTAGATCTAGGAGAATCATAAATTACCTTGGCAGCCACTTCTCTGAGTGTGAATGTGGATCACCTGGAAATTGTTGTGCTGGAGAGCCTCACAAGGACTGGAAACTTGCCCTTCAAGTCAATAATATTTTGCTTAAATCGTGTGAAGGCCTCTATAGACACAACGTCCCTGGGCACGTACCCTGTGCTTGCTCGTGCCCCACAAATACAAACAGGGCCTTAGGAAAGAGCTTCTTGCCTGCTCTCAGACCTTCCAGTCACCTCCCAGACCTCCACCCACTCATTTCCTGAATGGCACCTTTCAGAGTTCTTACCACACCACCAAAGGAGCAGGTGCTAATTCTAACTCTAAATAAATATTTCCTGTGTCCTTTACGGTCAAATCTGAACCATAGTAGCCTTCTTCAAATTTCCTGCCAACTCATCCTGGGGAAACAGTGAGAGTTCATGTTGTCTTTGTACATTGTCACCACTAGATAAGGTCACTGCTGCTACAAGATGAACCTCTGACTAAGAGCAGAGCTGGTATTTGTGTTCAGGGTGCAGTGTCATGGACTCAGGCTCTAGTTCTACAAAAAAAGATAATAATAATACAATATATATAATTCCCACGAATCTTGCCTTTGAAGTAGACTTTAAATCTGCTGCTGAGACAAGATTGAATTTTGGCCGGCCTTCATCTCAGAACTTTATTACATTAGGTGCAGTAGTCAGCTTGCAGCCATTCAAATGCATGTAAATATATATTAAAAAAAAAAAACACATTTACTTTCTGCTGCATCAGACTTAACAGAGAAAGCCAATGTCCAGCATTTCTGATCCCTCCTCCTTTGTTCCAGTATTACTCAGATGGGATACAGGGAGAGGAACATCATGCAAAGCACACTGATATATCACCCTGACCCTAAGCCCTAAAACACCAGACAATATTACTCAGTCAAATTATATTCAGCTCTGCACAAACATCTAAAATGGATGAGCCTGAAAGAAGAAATGCTGTCCTCAGACATTTCAAAGGCATTTACAAAAAGATACGACTCAGGATTTTAGAGTTCTTGTTTTCATTACTCTGAGCTCAAATATTGGCCGAGTATCAAAGCTCCTGAAAGCAACAAGACAACTGGGATATGCAAAAAAAGGGAAAAGAGCTCTCAAACTGTCCCTTGAAAGAAAGACTTTTTTTCTCTGAAGTTTTAGTCTCTCCTGCAAGGTTTCATTTTTACTGTATTTTTAAATCAATCTACAGCGATTCTTTAATTACACTGCTATCAATACAGCAACAGTATATCCTTAAAGCATTATAAATTCATACTGAAATTAGTCTGCCTAGACCCCAGGGTTCAGACTACCATCTGCAGTCTCAAGATACAATGCTCTTTTGTTTTGCCCTCCTAATTTAGCCTTTGGAAAGTCCTCTGTGACAGCCAAATCAAGTGGTTTCAGAGAGTGGCAATTCTTGCAGCTACTTTTCATCAATCATTTCCACTTTGTTCCCTTTTAAAAAAAGTGCACTCAATTTCCACTTTAATTAAGAAGCTGAAAACACAAGGTGAGGCATAAATAACAGAAAGACTGTAGAAAATACATATCACCAGCAGAGCTGACTATCTCCAGAAATGAAATGGACTTTTCCAGGTGATTGAAACACTGCTTTTAATAGCATCAAATGTTAACTACTGTATATCTCAGTGATCCAAATTGAGTCATATAAAACTTTGTCCTTATCATCAGGAAAATAAATAAACACAATAGAAATGTGACAGGCTCCTGTAAAGCTGTACCAGTCTGATACTTACAGCTGTAGGACACTCTTAGTAGTTCTTTTTTCCCTCTTACATGAATCCTTCACAAAGAGGAAAAGAAGGATTTCGCCAGTAGAGAAATTTTGTGAGATGCCAAGGGAATATTTTCATAACTTCCAGGTTGCAGGACTTCATTTTTTGGCTATTTTTTCCCCAGAATTTTTGGAAGACAAGAAACATCCTTACTGAAATAAAAAAAGGACACCAAAGAACAAGCAATAGTGACAACGTCACAGATTTTTTTTTTTTATTTTTTAATTGTAATGGAATAATATTATTTTATTTCAGTGGCTATGGCCCACAGAATGCCTGAGGTCTAGTGTGTCAGAGCCTGTAGCTCGTTCTGAGTGCTGTTTTCACCAGCTGCCTTATTTCTCTTTTGCTGCATGTATGCCTTCTCCAAAGAGTTCTGCTGAACAGCATCCTCCCAGTATTTTTATTTATAGGGTAATGCATGGCGTGGTTGCCTGTGTCAGCAAGGCACTGGAGCTGATGATACAGGAGGTCCAGCCCTGTGTCTTTGGTTTCACAGATTTATGGCACTGGCCAAGGAGAGGAGCTTACCCGAGTCTCAGGTATCCTTGCAACAGTTCAGGAAATGGTAGGATCAAACCCAGCAGGAAGTTTCTGCTCCCCATGGGTGGATTACTAGTTACAGCAAAACCAATATTGCTTCTCTATCCACTCTCAGCCCCCAAATTTTTTTGCAGTCCACATTTTCCCACAAGACTTCCTTGGCATTTATTATTTTAGTGTGATCTAAGCTTGGACAGCATAACCTAGGACATGACATACCTTTTTAGGACTCTGTGGAATAAGCTCACTGCCTTGAGTGGTTTAGGGATGAGGGCAGAGGAAGAGAATAAGTCAGTGGAGAGGAGGGGAAAATTTGGGTTGCTGCACTTAAAGGAGGGAGCAGAAGGTGGCCAACCTGCTCTGCCAGGGAAGCACCGGCATGCGCCGATGGTGGGGTCAGAGGATGAAAATTATTTCACCAGGGAGCCTAGAAAGGCAATTACCCAAAGTCACTGGACAGTGGAGAGTTAGAGGTGGAGTAAAACAACAGATGACTTGGCTCTGAATGGCACGTCTCCTCTATTAGCCTTGCTGTGCTAATTCCCTCACCTATAACTCAGAAGCAATAATAAGAATACTGATCTCCAGGGCTTTGTAGGCTTTTACCACGCAATTCATAAATGCTATTTGTACAGCACTGACTTCAACTGTGCTACTTAATGTGAATAGGCACTTAGGAAGGAGGCACATGGCAAGTGATGCCTGAACCTTTACAGCACAGGCAGCAACACTGCAAAGAAAAATGCAATGACCTCTTTAGGGTATTTTTCTCCTTCTTCATGCACAGACTACAGATTTTCAACCAGGGGTCCCAATGAGTGAGGAAGGTGCTGCTGCGAGATCCATGCACATCCTGCTCCTCGCCAGGTTTCCTCCCTGGCAGAGCACCAGGGCCAGGTGGACTCCCTGGCCACAGAGACTCCTGACTGTGGATTTCCTGCTTGGGCTCAGTGGGATGCAAAAGCCTGAAGTGGCAGAAAAACACATCTATAAATTAAAATTATTCTGGTTTTAATAACCAGAGTCAGGCAGAGAGAGGAGTGTGCACATAAGCGTATTTGTAGAGACGAGCTTCCTTTGCCTAGTGAAAGAAGCAAAAGTTACCCCGGTGGTTAGGCTAAAGAATGACAGTATATACTGGCAGCTGTGAGTGAATATCTGCTTTAGAGGTGTGACCACTTGATCAAGCAGTGAAAAACTTTCAAAATGTTATGTTTATGAGAATGAAGTCTTCTTTTAACTGATACAGACTGTTATAGAAATGAGATTATCACAGAATCCTTCTGAAGTTGGTAGTTGAAGCCATCATGTTACTTTCACCACCCTGAGTACTGATGAAGCCTCTGTTATTAAAAGAAGTAACTGCACATCTGGGCAGAGAAGACCAACATTTTGTTCCCAGAACTGAAAGATACAGTACAAACACTGCAGTTTTTCAGAACTCTTTTCCCAGTTCTCTTGTTATTTTCAAAGGAGGAGTGAAACAGGAGTCAAAATTAATCTGCCCTGAAACAAAATACACTTTAGCTCAGGATTTCATACAGAAAGATATGGTCAAATTTTGTCAATCACATCAGCATCACATTTTACTATGACTGTTAAGAGCTCAATTAAACCTGAGAAACCTTTACAAAGTGATTTTTTTTAATAGCTGCCTTGATTACACCCTGTTCCTAAGTCTGAACTGTGTGTCCTCCCTCACCACAGTACCTGCTATAAACAGCTACCCTGAGGGGGGAGAACAGGAAGTGGAAGAATATTTCATCAGGTAATTAGTACTATTAAGACATATATATATATATATAGATAGATAGATAGATATGTACATATATTTAAATGCTACAAAAGCTTGGCAGGACACGGTGTGGATCTATGTCCGACACATAAACATGAAAGTCTGGCCTCATTCTTTATTGCAAAGTATTTATATTTGAAAAATTGGTTAAACATGTTCTGCATCCATGCAGACTGAGGATGTTTCACAGCACCACAAAGCCAAGTGATTCTACAATATACAAGATCTGTTCTTGCAAAAGTTTGGCTTTTAATGCTGTAATTATTCTGTAAGTTGGACTGGAATATAGAAATATTTTATAAAGTCAAATTTTATTTATACCAACAGACAAAACAAACAGGGAAATCTACTATTAGGTTGTGCTACCATAAAACATTTCAGAAATAAGAAGGATGATTTCTGAGAAACAGGAGATTGCAAAGACTTTCCTACTTCATTATAGAGCTGTGAATGTTCAGCACTTTAATTGCCACTCTGGTAAGTACTTGTCATCTTGAAAAGTTTCATTTTCATGGCACTTTTGGTGGGCAAATATCTACAGGCCTTCCAGATACAGTTTGCTTGCTTTTTCTGACAAACTATTATTGCATTTCCCAACACACTCTTTTTTTTTTTCCTGTTTACAGTCACAGGGATCAGGTTTTTATAATACTATTACCTAAAGGGAGGGAAAAAGCCAAGGAACTCTTGGAGTCCTCCTGCAGAACCAAAACCCCACTTGAAGGTTTTGCCAATGATCAGAAAAACTAAAACCAAAATAATAAAAGGAAATTGCTGAAACATTTGCTCTATACTATTTAATCATCAATATGGATTCTCTTATTTAAAAAAAAAGCAGAACAAACAACTCTAATTCCATTTGCCAGCTCACTTCAGAAAGGTGTTTTGAGTGACGGATAAACACAGACCCTTCAGATTATGTAATCAATGATGTTCTCCTGCCAGGCACAATGCAAAAATCAGATTTTAAGCAGAAGGACCTGGGCGTGTTGGGGACCCAAGGAATGGAGCTGTCTGGACATAGAGTCTCTTGAAAATAGCTACAACTCTTTTGAAGGTACACCTCAAAGATCCTCAGGAAGGTGGCCAGATTTTCAATACCAGGGGAGGCTGAAGCATATGCAAAAAACCAGACTCAAAGATGTTCTCTGAGTCAATTGCAAAAAAAAAGGAATGAGCCCTCCTCACTGCGCTCTTGCCCTACTGTCTTCCCTGTACTTAAGTGAAACTAATTTGGGCTGGACAGCTGATGGCTTGCAGAATGTCGTGGAGCACTGTGGAGTTTCTCTTTTCCATGAAAAACCTGAAGAGTTCCTCTGCCAGTGTCTGGAAACATCCCCTCTCAAAACTCTTAACTTCCAGAAGCGAAGATAGAGCCCTCCTCATCTCCTGGACCACCACAGGTTAATTGGCACTCACACAAATGACCACAGATGTTTGCAAGATGTTGTTGGGTCCCCTCTGAGACTATCATTACCTGCCTAGAGTCAGTGCAACACTGATACGTAATTTATTCCTTTGGAAGGGCTCCATCATCATACAACAGAATACCATAAATCTCCCCACGAATGTCATTGCCTTGGGATAAGCCAGCACTGAAAGGCTGGAGGGATTGCTTTACATCAGCTGAGTTTGCTGCTTGGTCTTGCTGTGAGATAATGATTCTTGAAGTGTTTTTCTGGCACCTTTGTTAGGACAGTGCCTCAGACGCAGTAGATGGGAAACCAAACCGGTGAGCATTAATAAAAGTTCACATGTGCAAGAGCTATTTAACTATGGAACAAAACAGACATTTTTAATTTTCTTCCCCCCTACTAGGTTAGGAGACAACACTAGATGCTGCCTGTGGTCTGGATGACGGCACGGTCTTCCCCTGGACGTGGACATTGTAGGATCAAGCCAAGCGGTGGCAGTACTTCTCCACCATTCCCAGCCCAGGAGGGGCCTCATCTCGCTTCAAGGTTCATCTTTGCAGCATCAGTATCATCAGCTTCTCCTCTGATTTATTTATATTTACAGCAGAGGGAAAATAAAAATTCCATATTTCTTCTGGGCTGGAAGGGCTTCCCTTCAGCAGGGGAGCTACCTTGGGTTTTGGCACCCTGCAGCAATGTGGGGCACCTCTGCCACCTCCACTCTACAGGAGAGCCCACGGAGCTGCAACAGGTCCCAAACTGCGGAGGAGGTTTTAATTTTGCAGAGGAGCATGGTTCTTAAAATGCCATAAACTGTGAACACACAGCTGCAACAGTTTATGGACTGCGAAGAAGCTCTGAGTATTTTATCCTAAGTATTAATTCAAAGGGCATGCTTTGTTATTTCCTGTTTCATTGTTGTTTGTAAAATGGTTTAATGGGTAGTGAACAGTAAATTGTTTAAAATCTGCTGTGCACATTGATGCGGTTTTATATTGCTAGAGAGGGAAGGATTTCACTGCTTGGGTGTGAGGGAGAGAGCAAGATTATCCTGATAATGAAAACCACAACCAATGCCTTTACTTTGGAACAATTGCTTCAATGACATTACCGTGTAGATATTTTAATCAGAAATAAAAGTGCTAATCCCCACATGCAGGCCTAACAACAATCGAAACAGCTGCATACTTTCAAAAAAAAAAAAAGAAGGAAGCTTAGCTATTAGTAATGAGGTTTACATGCAGCCAAGGAGAGCATTTTCTGTCAAACAAAAGTGACCCTATTTAAAATATAAAAGGCAATGTTTATTAAGAACTGATAATGACCTAATGACAGAACTGGTATGGATCACTACCTCACAGGGTCTAGGGTGTTATACCTGTGAAATTTTCTCATGGATAATAAAAACATCTACGACAAAGCAGAGGCAGTGAGAACGAGAGCAAAGGGACTGGCTAGCATCCATATGGCTAAACTCTCTTTACCTCTCCTCAACATCATGGACTCATCTATCCTGATTTCTGGGAACCGTCCCTGCCTTATGCTCTCCCTTGAACAGTGCCCAGGAATGCTAGCTAGCACAGGACACCCTAACAATACAGATAGAGAAGGGAGTGTATTTACTACGTGGTTTCCTGAGCAGTGCAGCATGCCAGCAGTGAATCAGCAGAGATGGCTGTGCAAGAGTACCCGTGTCTGTGTGCTGGCACTGCTTGGTTTGCTGGTGCGGGTGTAGCCAAAGAGGTTATGTGTGAGCTGAAGTCGCTGCCCACTGAGCAGACAGCCCCGGGACAGCAGTCCCTTTGTGCCTGGCAGAGTTGCTGTCCCAGGCTATTGCAACATGCACGTGTAGCTGGTTCTGTGTACTGCTCACTAAGCTTCCTCTGCAAAACTGAAACTCTTTAAAAAATCCATTTTCACTCTGGGTCCTTTTTTGGACTTCACAACACGATCTGTGAATTCTCAATATATCATGGCTGGAGTGAATCAAATTTTGAGCATGTTTCTGGTCCTTCTCAGTGAAAGCACTGCCTCTCTTCCTTGTGGCTTTCTTGATTTACCTCGGTGGCAGACAGATCGGGATGAGTCCCTAATCCTGGTTTCAAAATAAACAAAAGGCAATAAGACCTCCAGCTCCTGCAGAAGGCCAAATACTGAAAGGGAAACTCACAAGAAGAGATCCTTGTGCAGCCTGAAAATCCTCTGATGTCTATGGAGGCAACATAAACAAGTTGAACAAGAGTTACAGGGAATCCTTCTCAAAGTGCCTGTGTACCTGACGAGAGAACCAGGTATCTTGGCAAAAGGAACCCTTCGAGCTAAATAGAAAATCCAGAAAAAGGGTGATTCCCATGTTCTGGAAAAATATGGCAAAAAGGCTTTTCTTCAGCTTCTAAAGTATTCAGCCTTCAGAGATGGTGGCAAACCCTATTTTACTATCTTTTTGGAATAGAAATGGAGGAAAAGGCTTTTACAGCAAGGCTAACTTCCATTATAAATGGGGTCATGTAAAGAACTATAGTTTTCCTTGTTCAGTTTTTGTACATTTACTGAAAAACTTGGGGCAAAATGGAGAAAGTTTCTTCTCAGAGTAGTTAGGGGCAGTGAGGTGGCTTCCCTGGGTTGGCCACTGATAAGTCTCTGGACTAGACACATGAGGGCTTTTGGATTTTGATTCAGCATCAGCACTGACCTGCCAAGTTGCCATGAGGGAACCGTCTTCTCACTGGTTGTTGGTCTTGACTGCTTAAAATGCCAGGTCTCAGAGCAGGAAATGTCATTCTTCCTTCCATCTCCTGCAGTGGCATCTTGGCTTCAGCTGAGGGGTGCGAGTGCTAAGGTAAAAAGTTTCTTTCATCTGTATTTTTTCCAAAGTTTTTAAAGTGCAGCTCATGAGTGTACAGCTGTTATCCAGGAGGAATATGTTTGGGGTAGGATTATCAAAAAAATTAAGTGATATCCTAATTTCACACACTTTGAAGGCATTAGCATTTTTATGTCCATCTTCACTAAGAACAGAATTAAATCATTGTGAAAAAGCTTTTTGATAAATGCTACCTTACTTTTTATTTTTGAGAGTGAACACTCACCTTTTGCTAACAGGATTTTAGGGGGGTTTTAAGAGGTTCTTTTTAAATAATTTTGTACATAGAGGCAGCCCATCGATGTACCACTGCCTCCTTATGAGAGGAGATGGGAATGGTCAAGCAGCTTACACAGTTGGTCCTACCAGCTACCAAACATATATCACAGGAAAAAACATTTCTCATTTTTACAAAACCTTAAGCCAAATTTAGGGATATGAATTCAGGAAAGTGTCAAGATTTCTAACCATTCAAGGTATAAATAAAGTAAAAAATTATCCACAGACTTGTTACAAAAGGCTGCTAGCAAACCTCTCCAGGTTTACTCACAGGCTTTCTAGTACTCACTGTTTCTCTCTGGGCCAAAAATTCTCTGAGGATGAACTTATTTCCAGTGGCTTTTGCCACTTTTGCTGTCATCCCAGCCAGAAAAGCAGAAAGCTGTAGCAAATAATCAACTAATACAGCCCTAAGCCACAATTAGAGTTGAGGCCAAAGCCACACCCTTGAACTTCCCTGGTGTGTGGAGGCTGCTGTAAGTATGAGGCTTAGTAAGATTTTGCTTTGTAAAATAAGGAAAGGTCAGAGCTGTGTTTGTGGTGGGACAGTGCTGGGGAGATGCTAAATAAACACCTGAAAAAGAACCTTTCTCTGTTCCTGATGGACCTGTTCAGCTGAGTTCATTCCCACAGTTTTGAGGAAGCAGGGATTGACAAGGCAAGAAACACTAGAGCCCAATTGCCTTTATGGGGGATGGCACCACGGCTCCCCTCATAGGATCAGTATCTGAGATCCAGGTTGTCAGGGGCCTAAGTCTGCAAGTGTCCAGAGAGGATTCAAATGCTCTCTAATCCACTCACAATCTTTGTCTGAGGCTCATAGGGGACGATCTGTCCACTGGGATATCCTTAGCTTAAAAGCCACAAAGCTGAAACAACCAGCTGGAGCAGCACAGCAACTCAAAGCAGAAGAGGTGGGGGCCCAAGCTTCCTAAAGAGTCAGTAGGGATCCTTGGTATCACTGAAGTGTGATTCCAGTGGCAAATAGTAAATGTTTCCCAGAAGAGGGAACTGCAGGGGAAGGGTGTTTTTCCTCCCTGGACCTCAGATTGCTGTCTGTGGGCTGCATTTTTCCAACTGTTGAGAATTTGGTAGGGGATAAATACCTGTTAACAGGGAGCTTATTCTTCAGAATTATAGTGGGGATGGGACTCCAGAGGGCAGAGTATCTTCAGCTGGAAGCAGTTCCTACTGACTCTTCCATCCAAAGCCTCATAACTCTCTTAGAAAGACTGCCTAACCCAAAAGAGCCCTCAAAAGGTCAAAGCTTGCTTTGTGGTTCTTTAGTGGAGCCCAGAGAATCCTTGAAATTAAAACCAAGTATTTAAAACCATGTATGTACTTAGTTACAAATCAAGGGACAATTCTTCTTTTTCATTGCCAAACCTTCATTATGTTTGCAATGAAGCACACATGTGAACAGGGCCTGTCCCCTAGCCCTGGTCACTTCTAGTCACTATTAATTTTTGCAGTGGCATGGACACATGAAATGGGCTTTCCTGACATAGCTGGGAAGAGTTACTCAGCTATGGCAATAGTTCAATCTATTTTTCTGTCCATGGCTTGCATAAAGATATCATTAATAATGGTGTCAGCACTTTTCACATTAAATCCCTGCACCTATAGGATATCAGAGAAGGGCTACAATAGGGCTGTGCTGTCTTGACGCCATGAGGTTCAGCAGAGATGGTCTCATACCAAGTACACCAGTGGGATGGGAGTGCCTGGCCCATTCTTCCTGTGAAAAGGTGAAATTCTCTGTTCAAACTGGGGATGACATGGACTGACACCTCTCTTCTACCTCCATCCTGACCAAGGCTGATTTCTCCCCAACTTGTTTAGAATGAGACTAGGGCCACCTGTGCATGAGCTGTCCGGAAACGTGGTGCTTTCATTTAAACAGCAGGCAGCTATCAAAACAGCAATAAGAGAAGCTATCAGGCTTAATAATGGCATGCATTAAAAGTAAAATAACTCTCTGAGGTCCAGTAATGTTGCTTTTACCATTTGTCAGGTGTATAATCACTCCGGAGAATAAGAATAGTGAGGTCTTTGTAAAATCATGAATCAACATTCCCAACAATTCAAGTGCTGTGAGCAGGTCAGGTCAATACCCTCACGTCTCAAAAAACTACTTAAGCCCCCCTGTCTCCTGAGACCATTACATCAATAGATGCCTCCACTACTACAGAAAATGACAACATGCAATGTAATACCAGGAGATCCCCTTTAACAGCTCCTCTGTATTAACAACTGCTGGGCTCTGCTCTGGGTGTTTGTCCTTGTTTCCAAAACCAGGCCATATATATTCCTCTGGTCTTCTGTGAGAAAAGCTTTTATTGTTTTCAGGAGGATCTCTTTTTTCTTTTAAAACATAAATAATGGAATGAAGCAGGTAATTTTTAAGAAAAGACAATCGGAGTAGGAATCCTCAAGTGGCTAAATAGATTGTTTCCAAGAACTTAAGATAGTTTGGTTTATATTCAAAACTATGCACTTCTCGTTCACTGAGATTTGTTTTAAGCTTTGCCACCCTTATATCAGATAAAATCCTAGATATACTGTAGTTTATGGCAAAATCTATTACTTCAGGAGACCTAGATTTTTCCCACACAGTTAATATAATGATCTGTGTTCCCACACCTTGTAGTGCCACATTCTTTTGTTGTACTTGCCATTTCCCACCTCAGAAAAGATGACTTCTCTCTGCCTTAAACCTTCCGTTATGTCTTTTACATATGTTGTTAAAATGCAACGACGAGTGTTGGCAATGACTGAAATGTTACTGCCTCAAATTATTTCCACAAGAGACAGGGGGGAAAGACAAATTGAATGGAAAGATTTTTCGCAGTATTTTTTTTTCTTTAAATAATGTCACAATGCTGTAACTCAAGCACTGCTCTGAATGTCTGTGTTACCTCTCTGGCCACAAGGACACTGCAGTCAGTCCTGAAGTCTGTAGGCAGTGACCACCCCCCTGACTTTGTCTGGGCAGAAAACCCAACACCTGACTGTTGCCTGATCATCTCTCCACCAGTGAGACACAGTATAGGCTTGGTACCTCTTCTGCTAAACTGACAGTTTTCAGTAAAACTCTGGGTATTAAATTATCTTTGAGCCCTCTACCACGTTTTAAATTTTGTTTGGAATTCACTGGTGTGTGGGACAGATTCAAAGTGATAAATACAACACCTGCTTTCGACACACCTCTCAGGCCCCTGTAAAAGCAAGAAGGACAAGCTATGTATGAGCTATCTTTCTTGTGATGCTCACTAGCTCTTGGACCTCTTATGATTTAAGCCAGAAGAAGTAAGTACAAGGTTGGATTAAGTTATTTCTAGTGATTCAATTTGCTGATAATTATACAGAATAGTTCCTAGATTATATCTGGATGAAGAAAAGAAAATTGTGTTGGAAATGTCTTAGGCCATGAAGAAGGGGGCTTCTTCCAACTCCAATTTCTTTCAATATTGAAATATTGAAAATTTTTGAGTATGAATGGAAACACAATTTTACAAGAAGTTCACAGCATGAAAAATCACTCTGTCTAGTTCAGCAAGGCATAGTTAAAAATAAAATATGTGAGAATGGAGTTTGATACGTCTTTAATGTATTTATGCTCATAACAACTCTGTTCTCTTCCTGACCTCTTGTTTCAGTTATTTATTTCTGATGTTAAAAGTTCGGGCAGCAAATGCTCCTTGCGAGCTGTAATCAGTTTTCTGAATGGTGAAAGAGAACAAAAAGATTTTGTAGCAACTGAGATGCATCTTAGCCCTTGCTGGTGAAAAATGTAAGCTATAGAAAGTCCTTTTCATCTTTTAGTAAGGGTCCATTATTTCTGTATATCTCTTTTCTGTGCCTTATGAAAAGGTTTGTACAGTAAAGAATGACTGACTATGTAGTAGTTCTTTCTTCTTTTGCCAAGCTCTTTTTAGCTTTGGCAGCAATTCTATTTTCCCTGTCATCATCTAATGTCTATTTATTTTACATTGCTACAAAGCCAGTGCAATTCCCTCATAAATCCCAGGTTGTGAGGATGAAGAAACATTTTGATTCCTTTTATTAAAATTCTCCAGTGTCCCCTTTATGATTCCTACCATCTAATTAGGTTTGGAAAGGTCATCAGTTTGAAAAACTCTTGGAAAAGAATCAATTGAATTAGGAGATCAGAGGTTGCCAAATGCCTTGCATTTCTGTGCTCTGAAATACCTGATCCATCTTGGCTGTCACAGGTGCCACAAGAGTGCTTGTCACTAATTGTTGACCTAAGTAACCTCATAACCTCGCTCCCTTTCTTTCACCTCCGCCCTCCTGTCCTCCCTGGCTCTTGCGTGCATGCAAATATATGAGGGCACACACACACACCACCCCCCATTGAACTCTTAGGAAAGTGAAAATATAGGGGTATATATATACCTTTACTTTGAATGCTATTTGAACAAGTCAACATTCTCCACAGCTACCTAACAAGAAGATGGGAATAACAATGATGGGAAGCTCCATTGACTTAATGCCATCATCAATGCAAAGTTGTGAATATTTTATGGAATCAGGTTGGGACAATGTAGGACAATATCATGTTAATCAGAAAAACAAGCTTTTTTGGTTTTTTTTTTCCCATTTTGTAGCCAGTTACAAATACAAGAAGTTTTAAATTATTGCCCTCTCAGTTTGGGGAGAGAGAAAGTCTTCTTCTGGATCATATTACTTCTCGCAGTACAGTAAAAGATCCCTCATGTCCCAAAGGTGTAAGTCTTGGCTCCAATTCTAGGAAAAATTTTTAGAAGCAGACAGCCTCAGAGGATGCTGCCATGTTTTCTGAGCTTGCATGGTGTAGACACTGTTTCACAGCTGCTTGGTCACTAATGAGCTCACTGTCAACGTGCTGCAAGACTGAAGCTGGAGCTGCCAATAGGCAGATTCCAGAGACACCGTGAAATAAAAGCGAAAGATTAGAAGTGTTGCATTGAAGCAGCAGCAGCAAAAATGCATCACCCTGGAGTGTTTAGAAGTTGAGGTCTTGGACAGAAGTAATCCCACCTTGATGCCTCTCCCTCCTGCAGGGAGGGGTGATTGGCTCATTCTGTCATCTCACGCACAGCACAGAGTGGCACAAACATCAGCAAGTCTGGTCTGCTAAAAATGCTGAGTAATTTACCTCCTGCGAACACAACTTTCCAACTCACAGTCTAAAGAGATTGCAAGGGGGCTGAATTTACCTTCCATTGATATTTTTCAGAATTTCACTTCTTTTTTGTTAATGTGTAAAGAGTGAAGTAGTAGTTTGTTTTTCCCTACTTTTATTAGTTCCATCTCAGTTTCAAGTTCCTAACTATGAGCTAACATTATATAACCACAAAATGATCGTGATATGCACAGAAAAGTGTAAGGTTAAGCACTTAATTTTTGCAGCTTTTATTCTGGAGTCCCCAGAAGGCCATGGATGTTCTCCATTCAACAGCCGCTGTCCCCCTACTGAGTGTCTTGAGCCCTGAAATTCAGTTCTGCTGAAATATAAGGCTTATATGTTTTACACTGCATTTTAGTATTAAATATGATGCAAACAGGACCAAAAATCTGAAATATCTGAGCTTTTAATTTTTCTGCTGTGTCTTCTTAATCAGAAAAAAAATGTTGAACTCTTCATGCCCTCCTTGTACTAATGCATCATTTAAGAGGACATTAAAAACACATGAGTTCACTCAAGAAAAGGTTAGGAAAATGTCTTTTAATACAACTGTATTTTATGAATAATTAATTAAAACATGCAAAGTTGGAGTGATTCGGAATTCCGTATTTTGAACCTATGTGCCTTAAAGGAATGTGTCACGCACAAGAGGGTGCCTAAGTGAAATCTTCACCACTTGCAGGCAGAGAGGGGTGTTTTGCTTTTCCATATACTGACATCACACCTCTGCAGCAGTGGACAGAGACCAAACGTGAGGGTCTGTGCATGGCACTCCTCATCCCAAATATCCCTGGTGGGAAGTTGGTGGGGAGTTGCATGTGAGAACACAAACTCTGGCTTTTGCCCTTTGCCTTCCTGCTGTCACTCAAGGGCTTCCTTTGCCTTGTGCCTGGCACAAGTTTAACACAGGCCTTGCCCTTATAAAAACAATAACTGTGCCCATCTTTCACCTTGTGCTAGTTTTTAGCAACCAGTATCAAGTGGATCAGACGCTCTGCTCTTCCTAAAAAAGGAGGACAAGTTACCACATGCTCAGACTCTCCCTTGGCAGAGAAGTGTTAAATAGGTCTTTCCCAATACAAATGCAGTGGTCAGTCACACATCCTCAGTGTCCATAAAGACTGGTCTGTGCTCTTGCAACTAAACGGAGCAATGACCAGAAACTCCTGGGAATAAAAACCCCCTGTGTTTCTGAACTTTCTGCCTTTCTAACAATTAAAGAACTAAGGAAAAAGCAATCAAATTTATGAGGCCTGAAAAAAAAATTAAATATTATCTACCTCATAAAACGAACTTTTAAACCTGAAGTCATATTTCTTCAAGTCTAATACTTTAGTTTATCTTTGATCACTGTAAATTATCCCCTGTAAAGAGCAGTGCTTGGGAAAGTAGTTGGCAGCATGTACCACTGGAGTTCATTCTGCTTTATTTATTGAAAAATGCTAAAAAGTAAAACACTGAAGTACTTCACATTAAAATGGTATGAACCCACCAAGATAACTGCTTGTAACTGTCTGTGTAAAATTATGGTCACAGTAACCACCTCTGGCTCCAGAATAAACTTTCCATGCATGTGAGAGCCAAATGCATTTGCTTACTCAGATTTTCACTTGAATGATTATCTTTTTTCTTCCTTTTTTTTTCTTCACATGCATGAAAACCTTTAAGGGAGAAGGACGGAAAAAGGCATCAAATACCTGTCACCTTAGGAGATGATGAATCATTACAAAGAAGAATCCAGACATCTTTCAGTGAACAGTTCATTTCTCTCCTTCACTGACACCAGTAGCATGTGAATGCACACATAATTGCACAGGGCAGATTAATTCCCAAGAGAGATTTCATTCCTTCCAGAAAATTATTTTCCATTGCCAATACCTCAGTTCTCCGATAAAGGAGTCATAATAACTAAATATCAGTATGCATTCCCCCTGCACCGAGTTTTGCACCACCAGGCTTTGCCGTGGTGTCCTGACTCGCTGGCAGTCAGAACAGAGCCATTCACTGGAAGCCAAATTCCCATTTTGTAGTATTTGACTGCCTTTCGCTGTATTAATATTATTGTTCATACTACTAGACAACTCACAGGTAAATAGCTACTTACTGTATAGCCAGAGCAAAGCTCCTGCATTTTGACTGTCACACTGGTTTTCATCCTCGCAAAAAAAAAAAAAAAAAAAAAAAAAAAAAAAAAAAAAAAAAAGAAAAAAAGTTAGGAAAAACTGTGAATTTTTGAATTTCTGGCTGTTTTTCTCTAGGAAAACAACCATGTCTTGGGCTGGGGGTACTGTTACCTCCAGACTTTAGCAAATTTCCCAAGAATATGATGTTGTTGGCTCTTGAAGAGTGACTCGCAGCAGAGGAACAGTGTTCAGGCGCAGTGGGGGAGCTCTGGGGAGTGGGGAGCTGCTGCCCTGCCAGGCACCACCATGAAAGGAGGGGTTTCCACGGCTTATGGTGATTTGGAAGGAGTTGGGATCTGGTGCCATCATGGAAGCGAGGTGCCACCATGGGCTGGACTTGCTTGCCTGCATCTTGCCTTGCGCTCTGCTCCTGTGAGGCAGCAGCTTCTGCCGCCTTCCGCAGCACAGCTGTTCCTTCCATCTCACTCCATGCTCTGCCCAGGGCTTCCAAGCTATACAACTGGCACTGAAGGGTGCCTGAAATCCTCGTTTGAGGCAGGACACAGTTCTGGGAAGACACACGTCCTCCTGCATCCCACATTTACTTTGGTAAGTACTGAGGGAATGAACCTGGGTGGCCTCACATTAGTACTTAGGCTCATTTTATTGGTTTACTTGTCCATTCCCAAAGCTTTGCAGCTGGTCTTTAAATTTGTGGAAATGCTATTATAAATATTAGAAAAAACTGACTCCACAGGCTCTTGCAGCCTTTTCACTATAATATGATTTATTTCTTATTCCCTCATCTCTTTGCTTATTTATTTGGTCACCCCTCACTGAAGGGAGCTCCCAAGATCTGAGCTGGCCTGTGCTTTGATGCTCCCAAGAACCTTTCCAGAATCACCAGGGTTCACCAATTTTGGATCTTTGATGTGAGAGCCTATGAGCCAGGCTTCAGTTTGGGCTGAATTGGGTGGTTTTGGAGAATATGTGTCCAAGTGTGGTGAGAAGAACAAGCACTTCTGAGGGCCTTTATGTTGGACCCACTCTTTTCTTGCAAACCTTTGCAATCTCCAAGCTGACGCAGAAGAGTTCATGCCTTAGAGCTTTCCAGGGTTTTAGCATAGAATTCTCTATTTTCAAAGAACCAGGGCAGACATTGTTTGGATTTCATTAGAAACTCATCAGACATGCTGGATCTGAAATCACTGCTGCCCATGGCCAGCTGGAAAATACCCACTTGTTGCAAGGAAACTCTAGCCCACTAATTATCCTAAAAAATTCATGTAGGAACTTCCTTGACCCAGTTTTTTCCTGTTCCTTTTTTTCTCCTTGAAGACATGGATCAATTGCTTTCTTAGAAAAATTTAGCTGATTTCAATGTCATCTTTTGGGAGGTTTAATCATCAAAAAATGTACAGTGCTAAGTCATGTAGCATAGCCGTCGCAGATTAGCAGTAAATGATGTCTTGAGAGCCTTTATGGCAGGGAGAAACATATGAGTTTGGAAAAAAAGACCAAGAGGTAACCAAATTATACCTAATTTTTAAACCTAAACATTATTCAAACTTTTAGAATATGAAATATTCAATTTAGCTGTATTATTCACTATTTCTCATTTTAACATGCAACTGCACTTTTGGTTTCCAGCTAGGACAGAAACCAAGGAAAGCCAAAATACCTAGACAGGAACAGATAAAAGCCAGAATAACGAGACTGGAAAAGACAAAGGCCAAAATATTAGCCAGAAACAGGAAGCACTGGACATCTTACAAGACAACCTCCATATTCTTGTGAGATCTCCAGCCAGGGGTGCTGACTGAAGAGGTTCAAATTATTTGGACAAGCTTTGAATAATTATCTAAATCTTTAGGTATTTAGCTGAAGCAAACAATGTCTGAGTCTCTCACAATTCGCCTGTCACTTGAATAAATGACCATTTCTCAGATAGTAATGCAAACTTGGAGTGGGGAAAAAACCAGCTAAGATATCAAAGAATGGCTTAATAGTAGATGTTTCTATCTGCTTTCTAGGGCATTAGGGAAAACAGATTTTTCCAAATAGCGATGAATTCATTAATTATTATAGTTGTACAATTACTGTTTGGATTTTTTTTCTTTCTTTTGGAGCTCTTAGGCAGGAAGAAGCAGCAAAAAGGATTCCAAGCCAGTTCAGCAGACAAGAATGGCCAAGGGACTGATGTTTCCTCCTACTCTCACTGTCACTCACCTCTGTACATCTGACGAGTGCATAGACCGCAACAAACCATGGCAGAACATGTGTTCACTTGATGTCCTTAGTTTGCTGCCTGCACAGAATGTAACATTGGATCCCAAACTGGATCCCTTTCTGGTATCTGATTCTTTGGGTGCTTTTCATTATGATCATCATCATTATTATTATCATTATTACTATTACTACTGTTATCACTATTCCTACCACTACTGCTATTATATTTGCCAACACCTGCCTTGTAAGGAGAAGCCTTGCTCCATTCCTGCTCATTGCAGTCTTTCAGTACTTAAAGGGGGCTTATATAAAAGAAGGAGAGCAACTTTTTACCCAGGCAGATAGTGATAGAACAAGGGGGATGGTTTGAAACTAAAAGAGGAGAGATTTAGGTTAGATATTAGGAAGAAATGCTTGACTGTGAGGGCGGTGAGGCACTGGAAGAGGTTGGCCAGAGAAGTTGTGGATGTGCCATCCATGGAAGTGTTCAAGGCCAGGCTGTATGGAGCTCCGAAAAACCTGATCTAATGAAAGGTGTCCCTGCCCATGGCAGGGGGCTGGAAAGAGATGATCTCTAAGATCCTATGATTTTTTGATTCTATGATTACCCTTTTATCCAGATGGCACCTCTCTCTAGGTGTGTAATGGGCATAATGTAAATACTGCTACCACTGCAAGAATTGTCTTAAGAGAAGAAATTACATTGGGAAAATGAGGTTTTAGGTTTGCTGAATTTCTCATGTTTAAATATTTTCAATGCATATGGAGAGAAGCACATTTTGAAATTCACTTTTCCAATGGCTCTCTCACCAGGAAAGGAACAACGGAAAATACTGGTTTGTATTTGCTGCATTCTGATAAAATACAGGAATGTTATAACCTTTACTTAACTTAGCATCCATCAACCCTTGCTTTCTCCACTCTTTGAAAGTTTTATTGTAATGAAATGTAGTAAATGTCATTATAATGGGCCAATGTTGATAAGATGATCATTTATTGAAAAAGAGTTTTTAAAGAACTCAGCTTCTCCAGTAAATTAAAATCTTTAGATAATATACCACTTAAAATGACAAAAATAAACATACTGAAATCTTTAGTAACAGCATGATCAGCTTGAGAACATGTTTGGAGCAGAAATGGGGAGTAAGACGGCAAAAGAAACAGCTGGTGGAGTGGTTATCCTCAAAAAAAATGATGCTGTTTCTGCTACAAAACTAAATTATTTCCTTGGTGTGTCGCTCATTCACAAGCAAGAGATGGTAAAGAAATTCTTTGATTTGAGTCAGGTTTGCACCAAATCTTATTTACAGGTTAGTCACTTGTCATGCTGAAGTTTTGTGAGATGAAATGAGCAGGTTTTGGTTTTGAATCAGAGTGATTGTGGAGGCTTCATGAAGAGACAAGCACTGTACAAATAAGCCATACAAACCGATTCATGAGGAACATCATGAGAAGCACTCTGCTTTGCATAGCCCAGGAGAAGAGACTGAACAGAATAGTTATTTTGCATGGGTAGGTTGAAGGCAGGAACAACACAGTAACAATATTCAAATCCAGACTAGCCTGCTGTAAAGAGAGTAAGAACTGAAACATTTACATACTGAAAGTGAGAAATAACGTACTTATGGTGTAGCAGCAGAGGTGCTCACTTACATGTTATGAAAAGGCTCTTCAGTGTGAGGACAGAGCAGATGTGGGATAGACTGCTTGTTGACACTTGAAAATAGTCTAGACAAAGGTTTCTCAGAAATGATGAGCATGGCTGACTGTCTTTCTGGTGGCACACACATTCCTCAGTAAGAATGCTCTTTGTTAGCTGTGACAAGAGATACAGACCAAGAACAGTCTAACTGTGTCCTGAGTTTCTTTATAAACACTTAATTCTCCTGTCACAATTGTAAAACTTGAATGAAACCAAGAGTTTACGGTTTGATAAGACTGTTTGACAGCAGCCAAGTGTAAATTAGGAGCCTGCAGCTAAGCATGCAAGGCACGTCTAGGTTGATCTACTCAGGAGGTATTTCTCTTCCATCACTCTGAAACTGGCTCATTTCTGGAAGACAGTTTCTCTTCCATCACTTTCTTAACCTCTATTTGTAACTCTGAATGGTTTCATTACCCAGGCAAATAGCCTTTCATAATCCTAGGAACTCCTGGCCTCCATGATGATTTGTGGTGATGTGTTTTCTAGGAGGAAGCACTCATAAAGCAAGTATTTCCTTATTTAGTTTTACATTTGTTCCTTTTCAACCAAGTTCATCACTGCATCAAGTCATCTATGGGTCCCTTTTAGCATTAAAAGAGAAAGAGTTAAAAAGAAGCCCTAGGTCAGTCTCTATATCCATGATGCTCTATTTTTCCATTTTGTATTTCTTTGACATTTCAGCTGGATTGTTTTATTCTCGTTCAGAAGAAGACAAAACCATTTCCACATTTGTGTAGAATAAGTGGAAGTCCAGTCAATCTGCCCCATGAACTGCTTTGAAGTCTGGTATGGGGCTACTCCTGCTGCGTATTCCTAACTCCTGACCTAGGAAGACTTCTGAAAAGTCTGTCAGGGGCTGAGCCTGCAAGCTGTAGCTCTCTTTCCTCCAAGCACTATGGCCAAAAATAATGAATTTATTTCAGTAATGAAATTAATGGTGTGATTGATACAGTTAATATAGAAGCCAAGAAAACATTCATCTGAAATTGTGAGGCTATATTGGCTTACATGGGTTTTACAGACCATGATGATACAGACAATGTAATAGAAATCCACACTGCAGAGCAGAAATGGTCTTATTTGCTTTAGCATTAGGAAAGTTTTCAGTCTGCAGTTCAGTGTATATATGAATTAAATAATTGATGTGAATTTCAGGATTAAGCCTTCATCAGGTTCCCCTCTAGAGCAGCTCTTTACAAGACATGTGAGACTGCTAAGTTTCAGTGGAAGAGTCTAAATACACATACATGCAAATTGAATTAAAAAACCATGCTATTGATTTCAGATCCTCAGGCAAGGGTATGGAAGTAACTACACTCTGTTTTTTCAAGTTATCAGGACTATCATCTTCTGGCTTACAGAAGTCTCTCCCATGCTGCAAGTTTAAAAGCCAAATATATGTTTTTGAGATGTGATGGATTCACACCAGCTACAAATTATGATAAATGTCCTCCACCTTGCTGAACATATACAGTCCAACACATCAGTGGAATTTGAGCATGGAGCTAAATATGGAATCATAATAACATATGCTCACTTGAGGAAACTGCTCTCCAAATCCAAATGCAGAATTTAGTCAGACCCTTTTGGCCTTTGCTTTTATTGGACAAAACAAAACCAGAAAAAAACCCCACAAACTAAACACCTTTGCTTATTTCTTCGTATGAAAAATGTAACATCACTTATACTTTGAAATTACACTATTGCAGTAAAAATCTGAGGGCAAACTGCGTTTCTGTTTCCAGTCAGAAAATATGGTTCCATTTTATTTGTTTTTTACAGTGGCCTCTCATGCTAAATCTCCATGTGATCATGACATTTCCTCCCCAATGCGAGAGAGACCAGAAATCCAAGCGATCACACAGAGAATTTGTGTGTCTTGGCAGCTGTGATCCGTATGTGAACACACGTTCTGCTCACGCCAAGGTCCAATTTGCTGAGATGTGTGCAGTTTGCACCGAGGGCCTGAGCCACACTGGGACCCTTCGAAGAACTCCTAAGTGAATCCTTAATCACGGTGTGTCCACTGGAAAAAAAGCAGACTGTCCACCTAGAAAATTCAGTTTCGACTGCCAGATAGCTAACTTCCCACAGCTCTTTCTCCAAAAATCAGCAGTGACTTCGAACAGCTGACAGTGCTTTCAATGGTACATCTGGAGAAGCAAAACCACCACAAAACATCTGTTTTTGTTGTTGAATAAAAATAAACAGTTCAGAGCTGAAATCTGAGCAGAGAAAAGCTTCTCGGATACAGTGAATGTTTTGTTTATTGCACAACCCCCTCCTAGGAGCCGATCTCGTGCTGGTGGGTGGATCAGAGCTCTGCTGCTACGTGCTGGAAAGGCACGGCTATCGCTGAGGGGGCCGTGCCAGTTCTCAGGGAGAGATCCATGAAGAGGTAGGAGTGAGATTCAGGGAGGCACAGCGGTGGTGAGCGTTTTGGCACCCGTGGGATTGCTGCGCACAAACCCAGGGAAGGCTCACCTGGACACATCCGTGCTGCAAACCAGAGAAAGGCAGGCCAGGGTCACCACCGGCAGCAGGGTGGCTGTAAGGCTCCTGTCCTGGGTGGCCTATGGAGAAAGATGGACACCATCTGGGCATTCCTGTTGTATTTTGAACTCCAGAGGAGCGTTTCCATCCACTCATCCCTCCACCTCAGCTTCACTTCCATAAACATCATCACCTACGAAGTTTTTAAAGGAAAGCTGGAAAGAGATGCTGTAATATCCCTCCTGAGATCTTACTTGGTGTTTAGAAGATTCCCTGGAAATTTTCAGGACAAGCTGCTGTTTCTGGAGAGATATGAACTGACCTCCTAACGCTCCCAAAGAGGTGTCCCCAAAGCTGTGCTGATACTGATCTTGTCACTGATCCTAACCCAAAACAAACAAGAGTCGTTCCTGACCTCAGGTGTTATTCTACACCTAAAGCACTGTGCTTCAGTTCTGCTTGAAGTTCAGTATCTACCAGTTATTCCCATGAAGGATACCATGGGGAGGTAATAGATCAGCTGCCTGGACACAATCCTGAGTAACGTGTTTTAGGGGACTCTTCTTGAGCAGGGATGTTGGACTAGATGAACCCCAGTGGTCCCTCCCAACCTTAACCATTCTGTGATTCTGTGATAACTTTAACTGTGCCAGAAATAACTTCTAAGAAATCAACTTAATTTCTCATTCATGATTGCTCTAAAATATCTTTATTTATAATAAAAATGACTGGGTTCTTGTCAGTCCAGAATGACACGTAATTACATTTGAACTGAAATGGAGATATGAATTATTTACAGAGAATTGCACTGAAAATAGGAGGCCTATTAATTAGTGATACACTACACCTTGAAGATGTTGGATTTGTGGGTCCTTCTTTTTTCTTTGAAGGGATCTGAACTCATTTTCTACAGGACCCCTAAGAAGCACAGAAAATACACTGCATATTGTAAAACACTCTCTGAGGAGTAAATGCCGCAAAAGTTCTGCCCTTGTTTCATTGGACCATACAATAAATGAGAGAAGAAAAGTTTGTCTCATTTATCTTAGGTCACTGAAAGTGGTCATGGGGTTTAGCTCAGTAAGCTAACTATAACACTGAATTGGAAGTGGTAGAAGGTACTTTTGTTCTGGATTCAGAAGCAGTGTTTTAGATTGTGGATCTGCCACTTTTACAAAATCTGGCTAGATAGTTCAAATTTTGAAAATTCCTGTGAAGAATGTTTGTCAATTCTTGTATGGTTTGTTTATTTTTAATTTTTTAAGATTATTTTCTCTACATTTTCCCGGTGTTTGGTCTGGTGTTTGAATTAGATTGTTTCAAAGTACAGTAAAAAAAAATGGTTTTGAAAGTGATAGGGCAGTTCGAAAAGGTTTACTGAAAAGGTTTTTCACCTTAATTTTTTCATAAGCTAAAACTCGTTAAACCTGATTCCTCCCTTTCTTTCAACTGCAATTTTGACAACTTGTAATTTTTTTTTTCAGTGAAACAATTCCCGTGACATTATATGTGGTGCAAAAAACCAGTATTTTCCACTGAAGATATTTTTCACTGACTACACAGAGTGGAAAGATTGTTTTTTGCAGTGTGCAAGGAAATATATTGAGAAAAATTACAGCTGTGCTTGGGAAAAATGAAGTCAACTAGGAAGAGGCTACAAAGCAATAGATGTCCTTCAACACCTTCATCTATTGTACACAACACCTAAATTACCTGAACGAGAGACACAGAGAGAAATTGCAGTGACAACAATTGAGTACTTGAGCCAAAGTGGAAAATTAGCTAAAAAAATAGAGGGGTCTCAGGCAAGATAAGAATACTAAGACCTTTGGCATAACACAGCAGACTAAAACACAGGAAACCTGCAGGAAACCCTACTCTCATTGTGATGACAAAGGACTGCTTTGATCTACCTGAATCTTCTCAATCATTTCTTGCCTTATGTTGCCAATAGCGTGGATGCCACAAGGCTGCAGCAGCACGAGTCCAGGCTTTGCAGTGCTCTTCACACAAAGCATTTAATGGTTTTCTTCAACTTCCCAGTTAGATAAAAGTCACCTTTTAAAAAATGCCTAAGCCAGTGTTGATGTCACTGATGAGCAGAGGCAACATGAGCATGAGTTGAGGCCTATCCGAACACGTGGTGGCCACCTCTCTCCCTGGAGAAGCAACCCTGGCACAAGGGTGAGGTGAGCAGCTGGACACAGTGATGCCTTACACTGTGCTTTAACATCTCACAGATCCCACCAATCCATCCTATCCATCCCATGAACACAGCAGTCACCTCAACTGCATAACAGAAAAATTGGTATTTGTCCAAATTTAATCTTCTTCACCAGCCTTGGCTGGGGCCGTGCCTACCCTGCATTCACATGCCTCCTGCTCCCTGGGAGTGACCCTGCACCACCAGCAGAGATGGCAAAATGAGGGATCATCAAACAAATGGAGCGATTTTTTTATTTTAAATCAGTGAGTTTAACAGAATGGGAATTTGTCATTAAAGAAGATAACTTTTTAGCGTCTAAATGGAATTTTGCTCTTTCAATTATTGCCTTGATCTTGTTTGGTTTCCAGGTAGTATTACCAGTAATGCACCTGCATCTCTGTGTAATGCTGTAGTGGCAATTTTTATGGTTCTGCCTGACAGTACAGTTGCTTTCAACAGGAGTAAAGAGAAGGATTTACTCTTCCTAACTATCCTGAGTCAGTTCCCTGGTGAAGAATGGCCCAAGCTTACAGCAATGAGGCACAATGAGAGAGCACCTGCTCTGCGCCTCAGAGCAGCAACACCGAGGGCTGAGGTTCATTCCCCTGCTAACACACCCTCTGCAATGCCAGCCTGCCCCTTTGTTAGCCAACTGAACTGTGCATCCATCCGGGAGACTGGAAAAATGAACTTCATTGTGAATGCAGGATCAGTGTTGCTCAGGGAGATGTGCAGAGCTAAGAAGATACTGCGTTTTTTCATTTGTATAAGTGGCAGCTTTTGCAGAAAAGAGTGTGGTGAAAAAAAGAAGTGACTGAGGTGACACAGAACCTGGGAGAATTATGTGCCTAAGTGATCTGGAGACAATTTTTATAGCTTAGTTCAGTCTTGGATGGGTCCCAGCTTCTACAAGCTGCTGATTCAGAATAGAAGATGGCTGATCTTTTTCTCCAGCAAAGTAAATAAATAGAGCTTTATAAAGGCAGGAAAAAAAATCCCCTTTCTGCTTTCCAGAACTTCTGCGGGGCTCCTGGGGTTGTGGGGATGTTAATTCAAATGACTGAGAAAACACAATCCAGTTCACTGATAGGTTTTAAAAACAGAAGTTTTTAATGCAATGGAAACAAAGGCTGACATGAAAGATTCAAAATAGAAGAGAACAGCTTCTTCTTAAATCAGTATAAATTGTCTGTGTGTCATGGCAGTGAACATGTTTCTTTTTTTTTTTTCTTTCAGGAACTACGTAACCACAGAGTTCCTGTTTACTGTATTTCTTAAGGATAAAGTTTTCTGCGGTAAGAGACACCTAAGACCATTAGGCACGCACACTACAGATCTAAAGAAAGTCTATTTACCAGAGCTTCCAGGAAAAATATTGACAGGGCAGTAAAAATACTTTCCTTGATTACTCAGGCTCATATTTTAAACCTAAAATTACAGGAACTTTTCTCTTTTACCAATTTATTTTTAGCATCTTTATTTTTTCTCTTTTCTTTTTCTACCTTTTTTTTTTTTTTTTTTTTGCTTACCTTTTAAAGCATGGCAAGTGTCCATTGATTTTGAAAACCAGGGTCAAATTTGGTAAATGCTTCTAATAGTCCTCACCCTTTTTTTCCAGTATTTTCACTAAGTCAGTAGGAAATGATCAATAGAAGGTAAATTTACCTTTCTTCAGTAACTGACAGATGAAGCTACAGTGCATTTCAAAGAATATGGCCTCTCCTTCAATCTATTTTTAATAACATATGGGTAGTGATACCTCTGTAATGAAACTAAGCTGTCTATATATTTATGTAGTGCATATTATAGCGAATTCTGAACACCAAGAAAACACTGATGAATTATCCTGGAAACTCCTTGGGAAGAAAAATATTTCCTTTTCAAGCTATCAAGGTGCACAGATAAGTTAAAATGAATGTCGGGTTATTTGCATTTTATGGATACAGGATCCTTCAGTCTGAGATAGGAGGGGAACTCCAAACTTCTGGAAGTGCTTTTCACTGTAGAAGGAGGCAAACACATGGAGTTCTCCTTTGGCACACAAGTACAAATATTGAAGGTCAGCACCTCAGGTGTGGTTCTGCTCAGCATCAACACTGCAGAGTTTCAGGGCCCTGAGACATGAGAGGGAAAATGGGCCTGATTTGTTCAGGCAGCTGGATGGTCTTGGAGCCTTCCGGTTTGCCTCTCAGGCAAGTAATTGCCCTGCTCTCATACTGATACAATGGAAAACTCTAAAAAAAGGAAGAGATGACAGTGTTTCCTAACTTGTGGCAGGCAGCAAAGAAGTATATACACTGCAGAGTAAAGTGGATCAGTTCTCAAAGTCCACCAGGACGAAAACTATTTCTTTCAAAATGAGCAGGCATTGTTTGATTAGTTTTGGCTCTCTCCGCTCAGCACTCTCTGCAAGTCTTGCAGATGGAACTGTCTGGAGTTAGACTTCCAATTTGCCTCCATCCCTTTCTGTTCCCAGGAAAATGGCCTATAAACTGCTTTGATCAGATAAAGTTTTGGCATCTTGTTCAGAATGGGAACTTTCAAGCTTTTTAAGCATGAATTCCTTAATTCAGCCTCCATGCAGAGAGATAACACAGCAAGGAAACTGCCATTGATTTCAGATGCTCATCCTATTTCTAGACACAGAATTTGTCAGGAACTAGTATTGCTCCTGCTGGAAAGTGAATATTTGTATTCAAATCAGTCCCTTTTCAATATTTCAGAATGTCACAGATTAGATAAGGGTTGTGTGTTCTTACAAGGAATAGAACATATCTGGACAGCAACTTAAAAAAACCCAGAGATGAGCACGGGCGTGAAGAAACAGAGAGGAGAAAGAGTTTTATCACATAATCAAAGCTTAGAGAAAAATCATGGGAAAACAGTATCTACAGACAGGATTAACTTGTTCTGGAAGGACTGAGAATAAAAGAATTTGTGTGTGTGTTGTAGTTCAAAGATGTGTATATTTGCTATGATTATCCAGAAGCTGCCATTGCAGAGGTAATTCATGGTGCCTTTTTAGTCTCTTGCTCGCTTTCTATGAAACACAGTTGAGCCTTTCTGTCCTCTGCTAGAGGTATTTGCTCTAGCATACATGTGTATTTACACATCTATACACACTCACACTACCTGTGGTATATATACTGTGATGCCCACAGAATGTTTTGTGGACTGCAGGAAGAGCTGCATCTTTTATGTTGTTGCCTGTGACTGTGAGGACTGGATTGGACAAACCAAACTGTGTGTTTGGGAAAACCTGAGGAATTAATTTTCCGTGTGCCTGTAAGTGTGAACATATTTAAGAAGACAAAAAGCAGAACCATACTAAAGCTACTGGGTGAGGTGGGAGCTGAAACCTTTATGACAAATGTACTGAAAATGTTTTCTCTCAAAAACAGAAGGAAGCTACTATAGCAGGAGATGTTTTACACACAATACTGACCAGCAGGGAAGAACAGACTGAGAGCTTAGAAGAGAAATGTGATTGGAATGAAAGTGTTTATTAAATAATTGAGTTTCATATTCTGCGAATGGTAAGTGAGCAAGAAAAGAACAACAAACAGAGGGATACAAAAGCTTCCGGAGACATGACAATTGCTTCAAGCAGTTGCTCTAAAAAGACACTTGCAAACGACACCAACACCCACTGGAAAATACGAAGCAGAAATGAATAAAGCCGAAAGGACTGAACTAGACAATCCTTTCCCGTCTTCAGTCTTCCTGCAGAAAGGGTTTATTTAGAGACAAGAAAAAATTTGTTTTAAGAAGGAGGGTTGCACAAGCAACTGAGAGATGTCCCACTTAATTTTGAAGACGTTTCACTCTACCAAGTGCCCATGATCATTCTGTGGGACCAGATAAAGTTATTTCTGGTTTACAGGTAGGAGGGAATTCAATTATCTCTTCCCAGATAAATCTTTTTTTTTGCTAGGTAGGAAGGAAATGACCATAGATAGTCGCAGTTCCTGGAGTATCTTGGAGTCAGGACAAACGCAAGATATGTGGTGCCAGGAAAGTCAGTCATGGGCTGACTTGTGGATGAATACAATTAGATACAAGGTCTCATCTCAGAAAAATGTTACCAGAAGGTGGTTATAATGGGAAACAAATGGTATCCCCTGAAAGAAAAATAACTCTTTCTGAAGCCTGCTGGGAATTCTGAGTTCATACACAGGCATGCTTTGCTGATCTGGAGCTCATATGATACCTTTATATCCAGAAATTCTGGATCTTGCACATCTGGTGAAGAAGGAGGAATCAAATATTTTATTTTTCCTGGTGCAGCTGGGAAAATGTCACCAAAAATAAAGAGCATAGCACCTCAGTTCTTGAAACAGGAAATTTTCCGTGATATCAATCCCATCCTGATTCTGGCTGTTCAATAATTCCGTAAAGAAGCTGGAAAAATAGCCTTAAGAAAATGCTTCCGCAGTGAGCAGAACATTCCCATCTACAGATTCAGTGTCCAAGAGGGGAGGGACAGACGTGTCTCCTCACCAAAGGTATATGAACCTGGCACTGTTCACGTGTTTTCAGCAACAGTCTGGATCAGGTCTGGCTGAGATAATACTGCACCTTCAAGACCTCTGCTCTTGCAAAATCTTTCCAGACCAGTCTTGCCACTGGGCTGAAACACACCCTAAAGATACTCAAGCAAGTAGGTTTGACTGCCGAGTGCGGACTCTGTAATTTAACTGCTATTTAAAACCAAATAGACTTGAGCTCTTCCCAGAAGTCACTATGGTGGGTGTCAAAGGCTGTCCAAACAAGAAGGTCAGACTTTAGCATGTTAAAGAAAAAGTGGTTTTATGCAAACCCAGTGCACCTCCTTTTTTTTTTTTCTAGAACATCAGCTATATTCTAATCCAAGCAGTCCCACAGCATGGCCTGCCACTCCTAACAGCGTCATCCATGTTAAAGCATTTTAGGAAGACTGTTGTCTTTCCTTTAAATTAGAGCATGTCTCCTTACTGTTGCTATGACTATTGAGGAATTTAATGGATGTAGAAATCAGGAGGTAGAAACGTATTTCTACATTTAAATAGATTCAGGCAAAAAAAAAAAGTGGAAGCAAAATACATTACTGTTAACTTGAAAATGTCATTCAAAGTTTTCTACTGGGTGAAAATTTGGATGCCTTGCAAAAGTTGTGCTTTTAATTCTTCATATCCTTTATGTAGTCTATAATTTTAGAAATTTCATTTCAGGTATTCTGGCCGTGCAAACAAGCTCAACAAATGGGATCCTAAGGTGGGGCAACCATGTTTTATTAGCAGCTGAAAAGTCTTCTCTTTCACCTCGAACTACAGGTATGATCACATCAAAACCTATGTTACTTAAAAAAAAAGACATCACAAGGGCATTTTCCTCAAGTGCTCATATTAGACACAACACAAAATGATTAAAGGGGAAGTTCTGTTCCAGCTAAAGAATTCTCTCTGATCCAAGCTGGAACAAGATTTATTTCTGAGGCACCTCCTTCAGCAAGGTAGCAAGAAAAAACCTGAAATGGTGATAAGGGCAAAAACTGAGATCTTGAATTCCTGTCCAGAGCCGTAACAGTGAAAGACTCCCACTTCATCTATGAGAATTAGTTATGGAATAAAACCACATTCAGTTTTCTCCATTAAAAGATGACCAATAATTAGTATTTACTGAAATTATACCCAGTACCCTGTACTATTACCCTATTTTAACATATGCCATTAAGGAATCTGAAGCATCCTATATATATCATTGCTCCCCATCTTTTTGGAATCTGGAAGTTCTCATCACAGTATTATGGCCAAAATGGACAATATTTCATTTTAGATAAATGATGTACTTCAGATATTTATCTTACTGCTTGTCAGACCAAAAATGCAAGATTTGGAAAGCAATCTTTCCCAGGCTTCCCACCTGACCTGCTCCCAGTACAGAAGAGTCAGGGAAGAAAAAGCCTTAAACTCATGGCATTTTTATGTTTAGGAAAGTGATTTGAGATTCCTATCTGAAGTTTTAATGTCTTTTGCTGAGTCCCAGTGAGCTGGAGGCAGTAGCTAAACCACCTGGTCTCTTAAGCATAGACCATATATAAGGAAAAGCTCTGAAATGTGTAAAATCTGAACGTATCTTGTGCAATGGAGTTCTTAAGCTGTATTTTCTTAAAATTACTGAGTGAATCATGCAGTCTAAGCACATGATGATATGATCTGAACCCGAAACACAGGTTTTAGTGGCATCATTTTGGGATGACTGTATTATAAGTGGTGAAAACATGAGAGAATTTTGTACATCAACCCAAATGAGTGCCAATAAATCTTTATGTCTTTTCTGTCTCTCATCATGCATTCATGTTGCATAGCTGGATGAACATATTGAGGCAAAATTTTTAAGCCAATGCAGATCCTTTCTTTGGATCAGTTTTGAACAGATTTTGATTTTGATTAGTTCTTTTGAAAAATCTCAGATTTATCTAAAACAGATGACACAGAGGGTTGTTCACCAGCATTTTGCCATCATTGCTCCCTCAAATGTTCACGGACTAAAACAAAGATCTTGTGTAGGATAGCATGTGATCACGTAACTAAAGACCCAGATGTATGCAGGGAGTTCCAGGAGGGAGAGGATCAGAAGAGAATAAGAACACAGCACGTTAGGTCGTTAGCAGGGTCTCTTACCTTTTGAACATCTGAAGTCGAAATTTGGGAATCATCTTTTTATTTATTTCTTCTGTTCAAAATAATACCATACTTTCATTCATATGGTTTGTGCCATATGTGCGTATAAAAGAGATAAATCCTTATGTTTCAGCAGAAGTGCATGATATATGCACGTGTAAGTAACATTAGAAGGACTTTCCCCAGAGCCCGCTTTATATCCACTAACTCTGCTGCCTCTGGCTTCTCCCTGGCTTTGCCTCCCTGTTTGTGGGTTATCTGAAGATTTATTTTCAAAAGTGAACTCATATGGTGAACGCAAATGGAGCATTATATCTGCTTTGAAAGGCATATACTGCTCTTGATAACATTGTATATCATGATATACTGTTCCTAGCTAAAATATTGCTTCTACTTCAGCCTACAAAAGGTCTGAAATAGAAACAAATCTGAGTAACGTAGTGAAGAATAGTTCTGATGAAAATGTATTTTTGTTGGCTGTTAAAGCAATAACTCTTAATATCATTCGGAATGATAGTAGTAAACTGAGTAAGTTTTATTAGCAATTTATTCTTCTTAGTAAAAAGTATCTTGTTGTCTGCTGGTGGCGCATGTGTGGTTCAGTTTCTAGTTGTAAGGATGTCTCCAGCTCTAAATAGGTTTATTAGCAACAGGTGGACAAGGCAAAAATGACCAGTCACGGGAGGTTCTTTGTATTTTAACTCTAAATGCGGTTCTGAACACCTCCTTCAACAGAAATTCAAGCTCATGGTAAAACCCTTGTGTGAAGTTGCTTCTTTCCTGTTCCTTGGATCTTGTATGTACAGTAGATTATATTTTTGTCATTGTACTCCTCTGCAAGGTATCTGCTATCCTGCAGTCCTGTATATATATCAAATGCTAACCTTTGTTGCATATACCTGCTCTGTGCCACCTTGGTGTATTTGTGTCCCAAAAGATGTTACCAGGCGTGGGCAACTTGAAAAAGAACTTCTTGACTCCTGGGGAATTTTAGAGGTCCAAAATGTTTTTGTATGAAATTGAACTCTATCCCAATAAATAACTGCCTCGAAGAAATGTCATAATATTTAGGGAAAGACTCCTTTCAGACTTGCTTGCGCTTAATGGGAATGTTAACAATTTGTTGTGAAGAAATGAAACATTCTGTGTAACTTATTTGTTAATCCATAGCTGCCTGTAGAATTGCATAGCCACAAAAAAAAGGCAAAGATCTGAGCTTGTATCTGAGCTCGTCCTTGGATGAATTACCTCTTCCACAATGCATTCCTTCAGTTGCCAATCCTAGCAAACTACCCAGTGCATCCAGTGGGAATTGCACACAATAGAACGCAACGAGAGATGTCCAAGCAGAAAATCCACCTAGCAGGGACCAGAGAGGACAGAATAATTCTTATTAGTGCTGCCTTGTACTACAGAACCATTGTTGCATGCCCTGATCTCCCCTCCCACCCAAGAAAAAACACAAACAAAAAACCCCGCAAAACATTGAACTCGAGACTTTTCTTTTTTAGCATTTTGGAATAAAAAAAATCAGAGAAATATTGCAAGTTCTAGAATTTCCATTAATGCCCTTGAATTAATGTATAATAGGTTTTTATTTGGAAGAATAATATTTTTAACATATGTTATTACAACTATTCTTAGCCACTTTCTGACTTAGTGTGTGTAGGGATCCTCCCGACACTATCTAAAAGGTTTTTTTTCAAATAAACTGCTTGCTTTTACTTCCAGTTCAGAATTAAGCTGCTCTGCTCATATGAGTAGTGAAAAAATAAAGAATGGGATTAGCTAATATTGTGGTGGATGACATTTTAATGGAAAATAAAGAATTGGAATAATATTTTTAAAACAGCGGAGTGACAAATACTTGAACAGTGCTTTGAAAGCCTCAAGGGCTTATAGTTGAACCGTAAAAATGATGAATAAACAAAAAAGCTTAGAAAATAAATTAAGAGAATAGCTGAATTAGCAAAAGAAATCTAAAATGATGAGGACTGTTATTCAAAATTTTATTTTAATCTGAACATAATTTTAAGGTGCTTCAGTTGTACACACAAAACCCTTGCTAAGTCCTCTGAACCAGCAATTAGAAGTGAAAAATTACTGTGTAAAAACTCACAAAGCTTTTTTCTCAAGACTAAGGCTTGGCCTGGGCTTATTATATGAGAATCCAAAATCAGAAAATTTGAAGTCCTTGTAATCGCTAAAACATGATTTTCTTTTTCTGTCATTGACACCAGTTTTACGGTAGTGTCATATGTCATCAAAAGTACATGAAAACAGTAAAAACCTACAAGGGTGAGATCTACACTGAGTGAAATTAAATACTTCTTTAAGTCAAATCTATGAAAATGTAAGGCATAGGTATAAGTGCAAATTTAGAGGCAAATAAGTTTCAATATGAGAATAAGGGCCCCATCCCAAATAATGGCATTTAGTAATGCAAAACAAACTATGTCGAAGCAGATAAAATTGCAAATTGCTTTAGTGTGTCAGAGAAGTGTCTTCCCTTTTATTTTAGGTTAATAAAATAACTTGAACAGATGTAACTATACTTGCTTCATTTAGAGATCAAGAGGAAAAATTGGGGATCAGAGCTATAAAACCTTGCAGCCATCAGATTCCTCATTTCCTGCATTTGTGCTACCTTTCCATGGGAGGCAAAACATAGAATGGGAGGGGGGTAGGGTTTCACAAATCTGTTTTCATTTTGTCTAGGCTTTTAAACACTGATTTCAAGATATTCTAGTTCATGGTCCTGATCCAAATCCTGCTGAGCACAGCGGGAGAATTCCCAGTGACCTCAATGGGCTTTGAATTTGACTTTATGTACGAAATTTCTAAAAACTAGATAATAAAGTTTGGCCTTTCCAAAGCACACGTCTGCCATGTGCTCTGTGCACCTTTCTCGTAAAACTGAAACAGCAGATATGCAGGAGACATCTGCACAGCAGACCAAGGAAGAGGTTGTGCCAGGGAGAAGGAAACATTAGAAGTTGATACCCTTTCTTTCAGCTGGGAGACTGGATCTGGCTCTGGAGTCTGCAGATTTTCCAGGCGGCTTTTCTTAATGGAGCACTGGTAACATGCACAATGATCCCCAGGCTTGTTGGAAGGAGGGTGCATCCCAGATTTACAGTGGCATGTAGAGATCTGAAGGGAGAGCTCCACTCCTGACATTTAAACAACTAAACTGTGTTTCTGAGCCATTTAAAAAAAGAAGTTCATGAGACAGTGGGGTGAGAAGAGCTGAGTGCTTCCCACTTCCATTTGCCTTATTGTGCCCCAAGGGGTTAGAAACCTTGTAGGAAGAGGACTTTTAAGAAGATTCATAAAAAGACAAGCTTATCTATCCAGAAAAAGTTAAATGGACCTATGCAAGACTAGCAAGGCTCTAGCACAGTGTGCCCAACTTAGTGAAAGAAAGCAACATGGGTCCCACACCCTTGGTCTGATTGTCATCTTGGATTTTCTTCCCAGCAAGTGACAGACTTTTCAGGGGAGATTGGGGTGGGGAAGGGGCAGACTGATGGGCACCAGGTAAAGGTTTATTGGAGCCACGTAGAAAAAAAACATGTTGGTTTTTCACTTTTCTGCATAGGTTGAGACTCTGAAGTGTAGTGTAGGAAAAAATCTGATTATCAGATGCAATATTCACACAAGACTTTTGTAGTTCGGTCTGATCTTTGGGTGTATACAGGGTTTCAGTGTTCCTTAATAAATTACCTCTTCTTGTACCAATTAACCCCCTTCCGTGAGGGTTCAGTGTTTACTTGGGGCTGTGCCAGTGTTAACAGCTACGGCTTAAAATTCTTTTTAATAGCTTGCAATTACTACTGAGAGCGAAGGCTGCATAAAATATTAACACTTAAGCATCTTTTACACTCCTTTGAACATTGGATTGTGTGTATAATATAAGTGACTTTTCATTCTTACAAACCTGTTCTTTGCTTAGAATTCCACTGGACCCATGAAGGTGTTGTGGTTAAGTGATTTCTGTTGATTTATTAACTTCCCTCAAAGTCTGATGGAAGTCACTCCATGCAAAATATTGAATGCATTTTGTTCTTTAAAGTGTTCCTTTGTAATGCCAGAAGAATAAGGATTTCCACATTTTAAAGAGGTAAAGTAACTTTGATAATAGCTTTTAAAGCATATGTGATTTTTTCCCCTGCTGTGCTACCACTTTGAGGGTGTCACCCAGAGAACAGCTACTGTGGCTGCAGAATCAGTGCCATGGCTGCTGTACAAAGGATAAGAGAGCAGGAAAGTTGCAGATCCAACTTGGAGCTCAACTTCAAAGCAGGTTCCCATCTTGAGAATAAAATCACTGGAAGCTGGGGATGCAGGTATCCCACCTACATCCAGATTTGTGTTTCTGCTCTGCAAGGGTTGCGTTGGCTTCCAGCTGAAGAACAGATCTGAAGAAGCATCCCATCCCTGTCTGGCTCTCCCATTGTCCTCATCAGCTGTTCTACGTTTTCAGGGCAGACTTACTTCATCACTTCATGTTCAATGGTCCATTAAGACAAGTGGTAGACAAATTTTCAAAATCTTGGAACTGATTCTGGATAAGCCCTCAAATATTTGCAGCTTACATAAATCATTAAAACATCTGGGATCTCCAAAATTGTCAATAAATCCCAAGCAATATGGATTTCTTGTGAGTTTCTTTCCACGTTCAGCTTCTGTTAAGTCCAGCAACATTTGAAATGAATCTTACTCACAGTATTTTGGCACACCTACGTTTATTCCTGGCTGGACTTTAGAATTGTACAGTATTGGAATTTGAAAAAATAAGGATATAACTACATGCTTGTGAACCCTGAAAGAATTTCACTAGAGGATTGTTTTCTAGTCTTCTTCTAAATTGTAGTGCCTTCAGTCTTCTGGAAGAGGTTTACAAGGACAGTCCACACCAGATCCCTTGTTTTTCTTTTCTATTTTATTTGCTTGCTTTTCTCCCCACAAGGCACTTTACATCTCTCTATTCTGTTACCCTACTTCCTTCCATTAATTTAAATTCATCTGGAACAATCCTTGCTTTTCACAGGCAGGCCTTAAACTTGAAGATGTGAATAATTCAAAGGAAGAAGCCAGGTGAATGCAAAGGAGAGCAATGTGTGGGAGAAATACAATTTCTGAATATTCTGATTTTCAGTGTGTCTGCAATATCTGCTGGGTTTATCCTTTAGATTAGCATGGAAGAGGCATTACTTCATGAAGCTTGTAGATATTCTGGAACTAAGGTGACAAACTGAAATAAAATAGTTGTAGGATCTGGTAATTTCAGCTTTGTAGAGAAGAACTGTGTCTTTCTCTCAGCAGTTTCAGGAACCTTTTCAGCTAAATCACTTGTTTCTCTTTTTAAGCACGAAGTTCTCAGAGTCTGAGGGAAAAAAGTTATTTTCTATAGAATAAATAGATTTCTGTTTAAAGCAAATGCTGGAGCAGGAGGTGATGCTGGGGGAGCACCATCCTTTTGAGATAGCAGTGACAGATGAATTTCACTGTACCATGAAACAGTATTTTGAGGTGCTTTATCAACTACCTGTTGTGTACATGACCCTGCACACAGGTTGTCCATTCAGCCCACTGAATCTGTTTGGTGACTGAGAAGGAAAGTTGGAAAATCCACATGATGAGTGTACAGTGATCTAAACCTGTCCAACAGGAGAACCCAAATGAACGGGGTTTGAAATATGATCTTGATATCTCAAGTTTAAGGTTCTCAAGGGATATGTCTGCTTACTTGAGATTCAAGGTTGAGAAAACTTTCTCTGGAGCATAGCCATTCTTCCAAAGCACTCAGAAGGCTCAGATTTCTCTTTTTTGGTGATCCCTCATCATCCATACAGTTGTGAGGCTGGAGAGCAAGAGGCCATCACTCTGTGCTGCCTCTCTGTGAGACTCCATCAAGCTGTTCTGCCCGGGTACAGCTCCCCACGGTGCTCTCCGCACAAAAATGCAAGTTCAAGGGACCAGAAAGAGAGACTCAGGATTGAAAACAAAAACAAATGTCAGAGCAAAGCGGGTCTGAATTTGGTACATCTTCAGATAAAATTATCGTACAATTAAGAAAAGCCTCAGCCCTGTACACATGCTTAATTTCATACACTAAGCCTATTCACCACGTGAAGCTGAACAAATGTGCAAGTGTTGTCAGAGCTGAGGTCCGTCACTCTGCTAGGAGATATGCATGCCGTTTCCATAAGCCACAGCAGCAAAGGCATAATTTAATAAAAAAGACTTTTGTTCGTGTCTATTAAAAGAAACCTATAAATCCTCCAAATGGTACACTTAGGATTTGGTCCAAAAGTTACTTAAGCCGATGGAAAAGCTGTTATTGATTTTAATAGGTATTTATTATATTTGGCTATTCCTTCAGCCGTCACTCTTTCCCTCTCTGTCATCTCAGCTGAGTTCCAGTCCTGTCTCCTGTATCTCACCAATATGTGGACAGCATATGTTGTTTAAATGAGAGACTTGTTCATTAGTTTATGTTTGAACCATGCCAAGCACGTCCCAACGCTAACTGGATGCTAAGATGATGGTAATAGATGACATAATTACAGTAATAATAAAATCCTGTGTTCAGCCATGTTATATGCTATTTCATTCCGCAAACAACAAAGAAAAGGATCTAACGCACACACAATAAGGAAATATACATCTAAGCAAAAGCACTAATGTGAATAAACTCTCCCTGTCTGATTGTAACTGTTCTGCTGACAAGAGCAACTGCAAGTGCTAAACTTACTTCGTTTGTGTTCATTTATTATCCCGTTACCCTTGGAAAGAGATGTTTGAGTAAATCACTATTCTGAATGGTTCTTCTATTTTCAAGAGTCCGTGTAAGCACAAACAGGGGATTACAGAGACCTGACAAGTCAGATAAGAGTTTATCTTTTATTTTTTCATACATTATCTTTCATAAACTGAAATCAAAGCTCACAAAAAAGCTTGTGAAACTTTTGGTAATATTTACTGCATGGTGGTTGAGGTTTACAAACAAAGCAATTGACAGGCATTTTTATTTTTCAGTCACACCAAGTATGGACTTCACATGACCACAGAATTTGGGTTTTGGTTCAGCTGTCCTTAGCCAGATTTTAATCAAGTATATGCATTTAAGTTCCTTTAAATTAACCTTTCTTTCTCAAGAGTTTGTACCAAGCAGATCTAGATAACATTTCCTGAAGCATCAGCTTCAAATTCTTGTCAGTGAATATCTTCCAGGAGGTTGTGACTGTGCCTTGCCCTTCTGTGACCATTCCATTCCGCTCCAGAGCAGCACTCCAAAACGACCTGCATGTTAACCAGGAAATTTCCTTGCCTATTTGCACAAATAAGACACTGAGGACAGCATTTTGACTTAACTCAGTTTTTCTCTGAAAAGCCAAGGGGGGATTCACTGTTTCCTTGTCTGAAATGACTGCTCTTGTTTGCCCTTTCCAAGGAAAAGCAGAGTCTTGCTTTGCTCTTAAAATAACATCCAGGAGCTACAGTATTCCCAAGGACTTAGGAGCTCTGGACTCGGCTCCCACATTTGTCTAAAGTTACTGCAGTCAGCATCTATCAGCACCTTGGGGCCACAGGGCTCCTGCTCCTGTGAGACTGGGGAGATACTCCTGTACCTGCCTCTCTGTGGTACTCAGTGGGAAAAAGAGACCCAGGTGCCAATTCCTGCTTCATAGATTGTTCTGCACTTAGCAGACAGGGGATAAAATATCATCAAAACCCCCTTGGAAACTGTAGTTTCTCTCCTACCACAGGAAGTGGCATTACTGGGAGCTTAACGTTTGCCTATTTGGACTGATGCTGGAGGAATTTCATAAAAAATAATGTGCTAATGAAGCTTAAAGATCTCTACAGAGAAGTGGCAACTGAGCAGGGGTTTTCAGGATCAGAGTTTTGGATTACCATCCAGCAGCAGCTTCAGCCACTTCTCTTTTGGTCCTGCTCAACTGGATCTTTCAGCTCCCATTAACATAAAGATGAACCAAAGATAACAATTTTCACATAGGATTGAAAATTATGTAGCCCAGGAATTCAAGAGACAATGACAAACAGAATTCATATGTGAGGTAATGAATTAAAGCAGCTGAAGAGAGAAAGAAAAGAGAAAAGAAAAGCATTAGGGCTTCTCCCTCCTCCTGAACTGGCAGGTTGTGTTTACTTCGTGATGCCAGACAGATTTTTTTGTCCGAAATACATTTGCTGAAAAATCTGTCGAAATCCATAAAATGGCTCTAAAGTATAAAGGAGGTATTTCCAGAGAGCTCAGAAAAACTAGGGGGAAAGAGAGGTGATGTTGATATTTTAATGAGCGTTTTTCTCTCCATTCAGAGAATATCTACCATGTACTTTTCCGAGAGCACAGACGAATTATGGTCATTCAATCACTGTTTTTCTCACAGCCGGGATAAAAGAGAAATAACACACACACAAACACACACAAATACACGTGCATCACATGCAGAGCCTTTCTCTCTTTCTCTCTCTCTCTCTCTCCCTCTCTCTCTGATAGTTCCCTAGAGAGTTCCATCATACCTGAGTTTATGAACCTTGGATCATCTATGGCCAGTGGATTTAGTAATAAACAGAGTGGAAATGTTCTTCATCAGAGTTCAAAGGAAATTTCGACCAGCCCCTGCCAGACGTTGCTTCCCCCTGGCCCCTCAGCATTTTACTGTAATGACTTCCTCTGAGTGGAAAGAAAATGGAAAGGAAGGCAGCTTGTTCATCTTTAAAATGTCTTGAAATAGAGGAAGCTCTGTAAATTAAGGGCATTGGGATGGTTTTATAGTGCAGCTTTTCAGGCTCTTTTGCCATGCTGGAAACCTGGTGCCTGGGAAGCACATGCAACATGCTGAGGTATCACCCTAAGGGCTGAGTAAAGGAGCTGTATTGCTGCATTTAAAACAAAAAATGGTACCTTTCAATTCCCTCTTATAGCCTTTGATCATTGAAAATCTGCCTCTGTTGGGTAAAATCTAAAGACACACCTTATCTTTCCATAAAATGCTGTGCAGTCCCACTATAAATCCCACTGGACACAGAACAGCTTTACATATGAGAAGAAAGGGTTGCCAACACTGTTAGCTCAATCTACTTCACCGTATAATGATATTCAGAGTGACTAAGAGCTCCCCACCCTCCTGGATGTGGACAGGTTTAAATGTCCCCATTTACAAATATTGGAAATTAATTACAGACTTTATTTTTGTAGATTGTGTGGTGAAATCGTAGCACTTGGAGGGACAAACATTTTAAAACACTGGATGGACCCAAAGGACTGCCCTGATTACTTTTATCCATGGTATAAAAATACCAGGCACATGTTTTTATCTCGCTTTGAAGGTATCCGTGGACTGGAGGTTGGTTATAATACTTTCAAAGAACCTTGAGAAGTGAGAATTATAGGCCCTTCAGAGAATTACCTATATCCCTCTAACAAATTCTCATGAGGTTTATCTGAAGATGGTGGTGATGGCTCAGAGAAGGCCATAAATTGCCTGGGGGACATCGTAGTAACACATTTTCCCCTGTGACAACCAAGGGGATAGCGGGGAACACAACAGAAACAGCACACATTATGTAATGCCCCCCATCAGACTGCAGATGTGTGAACTAGTTTAAAACTTTTATGGGGGCTTTTATTAGGCTGTGATACAGTCCCAGGCTCTTTGCAGTTGCCAGTGTAGCCAGTTGCTCACAAGTTATAACAAATTAAAAATACCTAATGCTCAAGCTATTCTACACGTAGGGCTGGGAAGTCCCAAACAGATAATATTTTGGGTGGCTAAGTAGCCAGGTTCCTTCTGTGCCTTGCGATCCTGCTTGTGAGAGCCATGGCATTAACCGTAGCTCTTTCACTGATTTGAAACAGCAGCAGAGGTTCAACCTAAGTAGCAGTCTTCTAAGTCCTTGCTGATGCTGTAAATCGTCTTTAAAACATTGATAAACTAATGGTTATGTGGAGTTTTTTTGTTTGGTGTGGTTTTTTTTTTTTTTTTTTTAGTTTTTTTTTTGGTTTGGTTTGGTTTGGTTTGGTTTGGTTTGGTTTGGTTTGGTTTGGTTTGGTTTGGTTTGGTTTGGTTTGGTTTGGTTTGGTTTGGTTTGGTTTGGTTTGGTTTGGGTTTTTTAACCCCAGTTACCTACTTCAGTTAATGTAATTGATAGCTTTGGTACACGAAATTTTCTTTAAACCTAACACACATGAAAAGTTATAACTTTATTACCAAAAATTGTCTTGATCCTCTATCTTGTTTCTGCCAAAGTGATGCAGTCCTAATACAAATTGCCATGTCTCTGTGAGATGGTTTGGTCTCAGTGGCTTCACTGCCAGCTGGAGAGCTGGGCTGCAGCAGCAGGGGGTTGATGGGGAGTGGAGCCACGGGGGAGATCTTCAAAGTGGCAGTGAGGATGGGCCAGTGGTTTATCACCTCTCATAACACAGGAACTAAAGGGACCAAAGGAACTGGTCAGGTGGCAGGTTCTGAAATAAGTAAAAAGCTAAAATTATTTGTTCACTCTGGTGAACAATACGGCAATAGAATGCTCTGGCTACCAAAATTTTACCCAAGTTCAAAAAACATTAGACAAATTATTGAGAGAAAGAGTCACTGAAGACAATGAAAAACACCAGCATACAATTTCAGGTTCAAAAATTCATAAACCCCAGTTTGATGGAAGCTAGCAGGATATACTTGGGAAGCATCTTCTCCATGTAACCTCAAGCTCCTGCAGGAAATGAGAGAGTGGAGTAGATGAACCACTGGGTTAATAATGGTGATTATTATTATTTTTTTGGTGATTATAATAATGGTGATTATTATTATTATTTATTAAGATAAATTATTATCTTCTAGATATTAACAACTGAGCTAAGCACAATCCAGTCTGAAAGTCCTTGGATGGCTATGACTTCATGCACAAGTATTAAAGCTTTGTTAGAAAAGAATTCCAGAAAATCTCCTGGAGTCTCCAGATGTTCATAAATTGGATAATTCTGTATAGTTCAGTTTAGACAGATGAATATGTCTTTCCATGTGGAAACTCTAAAGCAGGCACAGAAGTACAGTTAGAGAGTGGCACAGCAGACAGGAGAAGATGGTGAGAGGTGGTGGCAACACTTGAAGGGATCATCAGCAGTAGATGGATTCTTTGGTCTCTTTGGGCCCTTTCCCATGCCCAAGGAGAATTCATTGCTCCAAGCATCCATCTCTTTTCAACCCTATTGTTGGCCATAGCAGCAGGAAAAGAATGCATCCCCTGGGCCCATTTTTGCATTTACTTTAAGCTTTTCATTGTAAAAGCAATGCAAACTGGCTTTAGCATAAGTGAGGATTAAGTGTTGCACATATCGTTATGAAACCACCGGGGACCACAGTGAAATCTGAGATATTGCTACACACAATTGTTGAATCAGCTCCCTTTAGAACCTGATTATCTTTTTAAACAAATTTTGTAAATGAGCTGTAATATTTTATATCCACTCAAAGCTTTTTAGCCCAAAGCACTTAACAAGCTTAAAGACCTGGAGTGGGAACCAGCTTTTGTTCTGTGTGCGGACGGTACCTGGCACAATGGAAGCCAGTCCCTGAGTCAGGTTCCCATGTGTTGCTACAACAGCAATATCCCCAAGAGTATGAGCAGCAGAATGGAAATACTGACATTTCTTGGTCAGAAAAATACTAGACAAAGAACGAATAAGGAAAGCTTTGATTTTGAAATAAGGAGTTATAGAAAGTAACCAGAATCTAAGCTAAAGAGAGATAGATTTTGAAGGCTGATCTAAAAGACTAACCTTGTTAACATATACATCAGAATCTTTTTGTGATTAATTCCATTCTGTCAAGAACCAAAAATGTTTCTAAATAAGTGTAAGGATTTGACAATACAGGTATACATATCCATTTACACCATACAGCTATACATTTACAGACAGGATACAGGACTTGAAGGACTTCTTTCCCATTTTTTAAAAGAAATACACAACTATGCCCTATAAATATATGTAATATTCACTTATACAGTTCGGAAAATAAGTGCCATTTCTTATTGATATTCTGATTAAATGTTCTAATCAATATTTTTACCAAACTCCCAAATAACAGCGCTGAGCTTCTTAATAGGGAACTGGGATCTCTAGCCTTCTGTTAGCAAGCCTAGTGAGCACAGTATGGAAATGGAAAGGTTTACATGCAAATTAAACCATTTGTATATGGAACACATCTGCAGTTTGACCCATCCTGAGTGGTGGAGTATGGTCTGTTCTCTGACTATTTTCTGCTTTGGTGCCTGGGCAGGCAAGCTGAAGAGCAGAACAGACATGGGCACTGTTTGAGGAGGTAAAATGCCACTGGATGTCATTATTTCTCTTTCTTTGAAACGGAAGCAAGTCTTCTCTAGAGGTGGAAAATATGGCTATTACAGAAGGTAGACGAGTTCGATTTTGAATATTCTCGGTATTTTGGAATCCTTGTTCTTAATTTAAAATAGCTTTCCAAAGTCAGACTCCTTCATGAGTCAGTGGAAACATACACAACCCTTTGCATATGCAAGCAAAAACTTTGAACGCCCTCATTTTGGTACAAATTGGTCAGTCTGCAAATGGCTCAACTAACTGGATGAGCCTCTCAGCCCTCCAGGATGCTCATATTGTTCTCTCCTGGCCTTCCCTCTGCAGTGACTTTGGGGAAGCCAGGTTTGTGGTAATACAAAAGTAGACTAGAACCTAAGCATAAACTTAGTCATAACTGTCTCAGAGCATTTGAAATCGTGTCATTAGGATCATGGAATCTATTCCTGCAGCCACCAGAAGTCCTGTTTGTTTGAGTGCAGTAGTGGGGTTGTAAGATGGAAAGTAGCAAAACACTGAGTTTCACAGTTAGTTACTGCACAGGCATTTCCTCTGAGAAAATGCTGGCAAGCACTACTGGTGGCTACACTAAAAGCTGGGATTTAATTTTGTGTCTTTCACTTCTCTGGTCTGAGATAGCAGTAAAAGATCAGGAGCTCAGATATTTCTCCTTATTAATGGCTCTCAACACTTGACGGCTACTTACCAGAAAATGGTTCCCTTTCTTCCATTATAATTAGCAATAATCCTATCAGTACCTAAGACTAAGAACCAACAGAGAAATATTTTCTACATGTTCCTTATTTTCAGAGCTGAAGCAAGGGGCTAAATTCTGTTATGTTGTGTACCAGCAATATTACTGCTTTTTACATCCAGATCCTTTTACTTCATCTACTTTACCATTGTATTTATGAATCAGATCTACATCACAGTCACCGAACATATGTCAGTGATGGCATAGCTGAAGGAGTTCTTTGGTCCGTGATTTTAAATGTTTTGAAAGGTAACAAGGAAAGAACCCAGCTTAATATCCAAAGCTGGCTGAGCTGAAACGGTGGGCAATAACAAGAAACACCTACGTGCTTATAAATGAGGCATCCCGTGTGGAGAAGAAACCTTTTACATAAATAATTTATAATGGTGAACTGCTCTTGAACTCTGTCCTGTGGCTGATAGGACTTTTCACTATTGAATTCTAAACCCAGAAAAATCTGAAGAACCACAGAACTTGTCTGTCTTGCCTACCTACAAAACTTCCCTGTACTTACATGTAGTGCTTGGTCTTGTGAATGAAATCATAAATCTTTGACACCTGCAGAGACACAAGAAGTTTCAGAGGTAGAGATTTGATTTATTCTGATTTTGCAATAAAACATGAGGTACACAACTGAGATCTGGAAGAAATTCTCATCATTGTGGGCCATGTGAAAGTATAAGGGACCGTGCCTACAAACCTGGAAAACTGGGAGAATTAACACAGAACAGGTCAGTGTGGAAATCAAGCAAACAAGAAGGAAAAGCATGGAAAAAGTATTGAGTTCTAATTAACATCTAGGAGCACTAAAATTGAGATAATAATTTTAAGAAGAAATGGCATACCTGACTATTTTCATCTCAGTATGTTAACAAATTTAACATGAACATTTTAGGACTTTCTAAGATGGCTTTATAATCTAACATTACATGCTAGATATCTAGAAATACCAGAACTGTTTTCCTTGTTGCCAAAGACACAGACAAAACATTAAGTTTGGGGCTAGTAGCTGCTTTCACTGCAAATGGAAATACATTTCTTTCATATGTTTTTTTCCCCAAAATTTTTCATAAGAAATAAAACCCACTCCCAACCAGTTCCACACGTGATTTATTTGAGTTAAACTGTGTGGAATTAAATCTTATCAAGGGACTGATCTGAAATCTGTAGAAATCTCTGGGACTCCTTCTATTAATTTGAGTGGTCTTTTGATCGGGCCTTACATGAAGAAACACATTTATGAGTCCCAAAGACGGAACTCGTTAAATTGCGTTTCCTTTATTTTACATGTGTAATTTGAATTATTTTATATTTTAAAATTCCCTATGAAAATATTCAAGTGTAAGCTACATAAAGATAGGGGAGTTGTACTGATACGGGAACCAGGACAAAAAAAGTTTGCTGGTATAAATAAATATTGTTTGACTAGCTTTTTCAAAGCTTATATTATTTGCAACAACAAAAGAAAAGGCTTTTATGCTTTTTTAGCAGCACAAATGTGAACATTGCTTTTTAGGTGCAGGTTATAAATATGATTTAGTGAAAAACTGGTGCAGCAAGATCCACTGGGGAAAGCAGGTTAAGGCACATGTTTTTACCTGAATAAACCAAAAACTCACAACATCCCAGCCTGGCAAAAACCCAAAAGTCCAAAGCCCTTGTGCAAAAGATCTGTGCCATTGAGACAGGGAAAGATGCTCAGCCTTATGAGTAATGTTTTTGGGGAACACAAGAAAAGGCTCGATCTGTAGTGGTCTAATGGCTTGAGACAACTCATATCACACCATATAAAGGCCAATACTTGCCCTCAATACATGGCAAGGATGGAGATCTCCGCTGGAAAATGGCAACAGGGGCTATTGCACCCTGAGTGCTGACAACCTGATGTGAAGTCATGGCAAAGGAATGACATAATAATGGATTTTTTATTGTGTCTTGTCCCTCTCTCTCCCTCAGATCTGCCACAGCAGAAATGTGCTTCTTGGGAAGAGAACCTGTGTTATTGTTTGATTTCTGTTTTCTGCCAAAGGCACTGGCAGAAACCTAGGCTTTCCTGTTACGAGAGAGAGGAGTTTGCCAAAATTCTTATCTTTTTCTACTAATTTCAGTGTAAGAGATCTGAATGATAACACAGAAGGCTTATGTACCTGCCATTTTTCAGTTGTTTTGATAGACTGCCTTTTGCAAGCAATGGTTATTTATAGTGTCCTAAAAACTGACTCCACAACCCATGAATGATACCCAAACTGATGTTATCAATATCCATTTTGCTTACTATTCTTATGTTTAAGTGAGTTGAACCGTAATTAAATAAAACAAGCAGATTTAAAGAAGTTTTAGATGTTCTCAGTGATCAGATATCAACATTCAGCAGTTACGTGTTCTGGAAACACCAAAGTGATCTGTAATATTTTCCCTATTTAATCCCTGAATATTTATTTTCTTTCTATCTATCTATCTATCTATCTATCTATCTATCTATCTATCTATCTATCTATCTATCTCAATGGACTTTTTTTGCGGGGGGTAGGTGCCACCCTTTATGTCACACATACTTACAGAGAAAATATTAGGACAAGAAGAAACAAACAAGGAAAAAAATCTTAGCTTTAAAACAAATATGAAAAGGACAAATTTCTAAACGTGGGTTGTTGCTGAACTTCAAAGTGAGAATTAATATATAAAATATCTAGGATCTTGAAAGAAATAGACTCTTGAAGAATTCTAATGAGTCTAATACAAATGAAAAAAGAAAAAAAATCCTTTGAGTCTTTAAAACAATATTATTTTTGCATGTAAGTTTTTCTTTAACATCAACTTTTTTGACTGTTTTATTGAAGCTTTATTAAGCAACAGACAGTAGCTTATTTTTCCACAGACTTAAGCACCTGAGATTTTTGGCTAATGGATATAAGGCCAGTAAAATTTCCTATAAAATGTAACTTTATATGAGAACTTACACTATGTTTATAGAACGTATTCCAGTGTTTGCTTTTACAAAAGCAAACTTCTTGATATTCATAGGAAGAATATCAGCTGCATTGCACTGAGAAAGTGAAAATGATCAGCTGATGAATACAAATAAACAGAGATGTTTTCCCTGGCTTCACTACTTGCTTCCTCAGGATCTCTGTTTCCCACTTAAAGATCAATAAATAGCAAGCACAAAGCTCAGTGAAATCCTTTCTGTTCCTTCTTAATGAGCTGTGAGTTAGAACTTAAATTAAAACCAGGGATGAACAAAAACTTTTTTAATGAGAAAATTTCTGAATCAGAAATTCTACAAATTACTCTTGATACTCTTAATTATCCTTAAGTTTGGCAAAAAGATCCACTGGTGGCTAGGGATTCACAAATATTATCTGGATGAAAAGACTGCATTGAAGAATATTCATCTTCATAAAATGAATAAAGGACAGCATTTCAGAGCCAAGAATGACAGATATCAGTACTGGATTCATCCTTCAGAAGGAAATAGGCCCAGATATCCAAGATAATATCCTTCCCAGAAATAATCTATCTATTTTATGTCTATCAACAGCAAAACACTCTTTTCAGATAAGAACTTCTGCAAATTTAATTACTGTCAGTCAACGAAGGCTTTTAGCACAAGCTTTTACTCAGAAAGCAGGAAATTAGGTAGCAAGCTCTAAAATGGAAGAGAGCATTTCAATGTACTCTGCCTCTTCTGCAAGTCTTCTAAAAAAGTATTCCAAACAAAATAAACCAGCAGTAATAAAACTGTCCATCAATTGGATTCCATACATAAAAGCATCTGAATAAGAACAAAACATTTAGGATTTCTGACAGTAGGAGTCATATTTTCTTCCCTCCATGTAATTTACTCCAAAAACCTTTATCTGTCGCAGACAGGTCAACAATTTCTAACTTTCCTCCAAATTAGACACCTAGACACCCATACTTTCGTTTGAGCTCCAGACTTCAGAGAATTCAAATGGAGATTTAACTTTAAATGACATGAGGTAAATTTAAGCCACTGCTTTGGACCGACACTTCTACCCTTGTTCACTGCAGCCTGAAATGGCAAATAGGTGCAAATTGTGTCTGGGGAGCAAACTTAGAACCATAGAACCACAGAGTCATAGGGTCACAGAATCATAAAATATATTGGGTGGGAAGGCATTGCCAAAAGTCACCCAGTCCAGCCTCCCTGCAATGAGCAGGGACATCTTCAGCTAGGTCAGCTTGCTCAGAGCCCCATCCAAACTGACCACCAGAGCATCAGAATAGTATCACCCAAAGGAAAGATTCTGGTCTTTCTGGATTTTTCTTTCTTCAATCTGGTCCTACAAGATGGAGATCACCAAACCTGGCATTCTAGAAATCAACTAATCCCCCACTGAAATGGGAGAATTTGGAAGGTAGCAGCTTGTATCCTGCCAAATTCTGCCCATACAATCACATCACCACTCATTTTTTCACTTCCCTTGGGCCAAATCAAAGAAAGGTTGACCCAATGTTCCTCTGATTGCTTTCTAATTTTCACTCTGAACAGGTTTGATGGGAATTGCCTGGGCACTAATGCATAAGTTTCAATATAGAAAAAAAACACTGCTAAAAACTGTTGTCCTTAACAGAGAGGCAGTGTGCTTGAATGGGACGTCCCTTGCTTTTATCCTTTACTGATGATTCCTTAAGATCTCTTCACTCAGAGGTAAGCACCTTACAGCCTTCTTCTAAGTAGCTGAGATGTGGCTTCAAGCATACAAGCAGTGAACATGCCTGAATATTTTTCAATTTTGAAAGTGGTTCTAAAAGCCGGCCGATGCCCTTAGAACTTTCTGCATGTGGCACTACCCAGTCAAAAATCAATGGACTACCCCCAGTTGCTGAGGAATAACTACTTCAAGAATTGGCACAAAATAAAAATATGAAATAAAACTTTCCTGTTCCTGCTGGAGTAAGGAAAAAGCTACCTCAGAACGTTACCTAATGAGTACATCCCCCAAAGACAGCTATTCTAGGACTCAAATCATATTTTATACTAAGGAGGACTGTATCACAAGGTTACTTGTCCCAGCTGACCTTTGCTGAATCCACCCCTAACCTGCTGACCCACATTGTAGTGATATTGCAATTTCCCAGAAGGACTAAATCCCTGCATGTAGCTAGGGATCATCATCATAGGGAAATGAAGGACTCAACATATTTCATTTTATACAGTTCGGAAAAAGTTAGAGTGCTTCCCACTGATATCAAATCTACTTGCATCCCTCCCTTTTCTTTCTTCCTCTCAAGTCATAGCAGCTGTTCTACCAGCTCTGCTTCTACCTGTTTTAATCTCCAATTATTTCATTAAGTGTCAGTTACGAAAGCTTTCCTTTTGCTTAGTAGACAATGATTACTTTATTTAAGATCCGCATGCACATATTGTAACAGTATAGCTCAATGTGATAATAGAGGGCTATTGATCAGAAAGGGAGATGGACTGGAAGATGTTCAAACAGTCTTGACTCCTCCTTGTGGAGGGTTATGCATGGACTCTGTCTGCTCCTTCATAAATAATACTCTTTAAAATAAATAAAAGCCCTTTAGTCCTCAGCTGAAGTGAGAGAGTCTGAATGGGTCTTGAATCAGCTTTATGTCATAATTTTTCAGTCATCCCGCTGTTCTGCTGTTTTCATTTACAATGAATATAAACTATCCAGATTCAGTGTGAGTTTCTGCTTTCAGGAGCAGTGCACTTAGGGATTCACTGAGTATGTGAAGCAAGTTCTCAGTACCAGTTTTTAAACAGGGATTGAGACTAAGTAATGGAAACAGCAGACCCCATGGGATTGATTAAAAGCGTGTTGAGTTCTCTAATATTCAAAGGACGGTAATTAGAACCCTCTATGACACAGGACTGTAAAATCCAGTTGATCAGATGCTCACGTACATGGGCTTTCCTTACAGCAGTTAGCTTACACCAGAAATGTTCCAAACATGTAATGGAAAAACCATTACTATTTCGGAACCCAAGACGCCAATCTGCACACTGGATTCTCATTCCCGTTACAGCAAATTGCTGTTTATCTGGAACACGTCATCCTATTCTGAATGTCTATCCAAGGGTCCGTATTTTCTGTCTGAGCAGGCTGTGCTGATTACACCCCTCCGTGTGCCATTTGTGTCTCCCTGAAAACCGCTGCCCAAAGGAAAGCGTGGAGGCTGTGGGGAAGGGAAGACACAATTAGCCCTGTCCTCCAGTCATGACGGGAAAGCTGATACAGGAGTAATAACCACAAGCCAGGTCTCTCCTACGTTTGTTGTCATGCCCATCGTAGCCAGTAACATTTCTTTAACAATAGTCATTTATAAAGGCTTGGCTGCTGTGGAAAGATTTACTAACAGCCCTAAGTGGAAACTCCACTATAAAACCAACATGCTCATGGAAATAGTACTACTACAAAGGCATAAAAATAATGCACAGAAGTCACCCACCAATGCATTTACTGTAAAACTCAAAGACTAAAAATAAAATGACCTCAATATATAAAATGAGTTTAATTTTTTTTCTTTCCTTTTTGAAACACAGAAGTAGCTCTAATGGATCATAGACTAAAAAAAGCATATTGTGATTGGAGCTAACAATATTTTCACATTCTGCCCTTCAAAGACTCAACTCAATTTCATTTTTACAAGACACAATCTAGTAGTGTAATAAAAGTTTTTCTTTTAAAAATAATATATAAAATTATATAAAGGACAAAACCTAAAGGTAAGAAAGATCATCAGGACTGAATAATACTGACTGATTTTCTGTCATTCTCACTGCTCCAGTTGCTGAGCATTCACAGAGTAAAAGAAAATATACCAGTGTCTCCAGGGATGCTGTGTCAACAAAAACTCCTTCTGCTGGCATGATACAATTTCTGTTTAACTAATCAGGGGGAAATTTATCATACAGGACTTGGTGGGGTTGTTTATGGAGTCATTAGCGCAATGGCACTCAGCTCTAGGATGACAGTTGTGCTCTTCAGAAGATGAAATGCTGCAGCTGGCTGGGAAATGAATGAAGGCCAAAACTGGACTTATAAAACAGAGGACTTCATCTGAAAAAATTTTGTTCCTGAGATTTTGTGGCTGTGTTGGTTTATTTATTTGTTGGTTTATTTATTTATTGTTTTTGGTTTATTTATTTACTTATCTATTTACTTGTTCTTTCCAAATAATGAGAAGGTGCTGGAGACTGTAAACTGGTAGTGTGTGCTGAAGTATTCACTCATAGCCTTATAGTGATTTCTTCAGTGTCTTGCTGTAAGAATATTACACTTTGCTAACGGGCTCATAAAAGACCTTTTCCAAACATCAAAGTAATGGAATGAATTCCTAGGATAATATTCAATTGCTCAAATTCTGCCTAATGCTCTGTCTCTGATTCCCAATTACAAAAGTAAGATAACCATTTGAATTCTAAAAATATTCCAGTGATGCCTGCCAAAAGTCTTACTGCTACCTTGTCCATGTAAAACATTACTTCAAGGAGAATTTTGGTAAGGCAGAGTCTAGTTCTTCACAGATTTCTTATTACACATTTAACTGACATAAACATTGCATGGATTAAGTCAGTAATATCTATAGAAATGTATGGAAGATACAGTTTCAAAAGTGCTTTAGTAAAAGTGTGCAGCAGACAAAGCAGCTGATGAAATTCAGGTTAGAGAAACGTAAAGCAAAGTACATAGAAGGAGTATTCCTTGGAGCAAATAATTCCTTAAAACAAATCTACAAAACTCTACTTCAACATATGATGTTAAAAAGAAAACAAAACAAAAGGAAAAACAAATAGAAGGCCAGGAATAATTGAGAAAATAATAGAAAACTTTAATCCTCATTATGCCACTGTAAAAATCCATGTTTCATCTTCATTGTAAATATCATGGTTATTGTTGCCTCATGAAAAAATTACAGTAAAGTTAGAAACAGCTCAGCAAGTCTCTGAGCCAAAAATTTCTGAGAGAGTATCCTGAGGCACTACGAATTATGTATATCCCGGTATGCCTGCCTGTTCTCTGACTTTTTCTTGAACATCCCATTATCCATCACTCTTGGCGACAGTACAATGAGCTGGCTGGACCCGTGGGCCAGCCTGACACATCATTCTTTATGTTCTTGACAGACTTAAAGAAAAACCAGAGTGGAAGGGTAGTTTGCCTTAGTGTGCTAGGCTGGGAGGGAAGAGGGAGGTATCCTACTGCACACAGAAGAAAGAAGGTATTTTCACTGCTGTTGGTACCCTGTTTTGCCAGAAGACCAGGAGGTTTAGGACAACATAGGGAAGGCTGAGTGCTGTTATATTTTAAAGCATTCCCTTTTTCTCACCAGCAATACACAATCCCTATCAGAATTCAGCTGCAGCCAAGTGTTCTTCACCCAGACCCTGAGATAGCTAAAGTATTTTATTCTGTGCAGAATGTTGTCAGTGTATTCCATGGGCAGGAGGAAAGAGGGGACAGAATGGATAACAAAATAGGGCATGACTTTTTCTTTAGAATTATTACTATTATGTTCTATAACAATTAGGCTGAACCTGAGTACTTGAGTGTGATTTCCTGTTAAAAGGGTACATTGTAGGAAGCTTGCTAATGCGGCCCACATCAGGCAATGCTGCATGAAAAAGGAGATCCAGGGCTTCAGTAACAAAGCAGAGACCCAGCACATCCCTATCTCTTGTCCTACCTGGAACCTGTAGAGGTTGGGATCAGAGAGACATTCCTGATTCTTCCTTTAACTGTTCGTCTTTTGCCAAATCCCCAGTGGAAGACCACAGTGAAACAGTACACAGAAAAAAAAAACCCAAAAACTGTAAGTCCAGAAGAAAAGGAAGTGTCGTCATCCCACTGAATATATTTTGATGGGAGATGAACAACGTCAGGGAGCACAACTTGCTGCACAGCAATTTCTCAGTATGTGTCAGTGCCCAAGTTCAAAGAGGAACACCGGAAAGGGGAGATTCTCATTTGCCTACCCATGGAGTCCATACCCACGTGTGGTCTAAAAGGACCCGAGAACATGCAAAAAAAAGTGCTGTCTTGCCATTATGATAATTACACAGTCCATGTAATCTCTCCATCTCTAACCATGGGGTTAGAAATCCCATGTTTGCTTGCAGAACAAGAAACAGGAAGATTTTCTTTCATTCATTTGTATTGCCATACACTGGTTCCCCACACTGCAACTACTGCCAAAGATGAAGGGAACTAGCATGACTGACTTCATATGCAGTCCTTTCTCCATGTGTGAAATGAAATCAGCTCTGCATCTTCTCTCCACACCATGATCTCTCTTGATATCACACAGCACATGTCCTTTTACTGAGAAGTGAAAGTGCATCAGCAGGACTACTCCGCTAAAACATACAGCTCTACATTGTCCTTACAAGCTGCATTTGCTGGAACGACTGGCACACACAGAGCAAATCACACCAAAGCTGTCATTTATCAGTCACCTTTAAGGTTTACCCATAGAAGTAAAATTTAATAAAATTCGACTAGTGGTTCATCGAATTCAAAGCCTTCTTCCAAAACTTTTATGTGTGCTTGCAAAAGTCTAAGGGCAATTGTCCATTGAAATGCTTATAGGGCAATACTTGTTCTGAAGTTCAGAAAATTAATCTGCCTTATACTTGGAAGCACAAAGACTTACTATTTAGAAATGTTCAAATGCAGCCCGTTTAACTATGACTTTATTAATATTATGGAAGCACTGATAGCAACCCTATAACTAACGTTCAATTAGGCATGAAAACAAATACTGATCAAAACCAAATAACTACACCTCAGTTCCTTTCACAGATGTGTCATGCTTCCCAGGCAAAGCATCTGGAAAACTGCCCTAGCAGGGCTATTGAGGCTTTCCTTAATGTCAAGGGATTCTTGGCAATCTGCAAAACCTTTACTCCTAATTTCTGCAAGTTATTGGTAAGAGATGCAGATGTTAGGTTAATGTTTGCCTGTGCTTTTTGGGCATGAATCTTATTGCACTGCTGCAGATATCATTACATTAGGGCAGCTATCAATTATTTAGTGTGGGGTTTAGAGTGGGTTTACAAATAATTCAGCTGAGTGTTTGGACTGGAACTGAAGGGCTGCCATAAATTTTTTCCCTGCCCAAGACTTTCCCAATTGTGAATAGATTTTCTAGGTGTTTGATCTTTTATGGAAATTAAAATTAAACCAAATCTTATAGTCTGGGTAAGTATTGTAAAGGAAAATATTGTAAAAAAACCCCAGAACACCTAACAGGAGGGTTATTCCCATTGTTCTTCCTTACTGCTTGAATTAAAGAAACCAATGAAGAAAATGCGAGTGTATAAATGCCAACCTGCCAAAAATATATCACAGAGCTCTCAGAGCAGTTTTAGTACTTTACAACACTGAGGGAAGAAAAAACAAGCCAGAAAAAAGCATGTTAAGTTCTGAAGAGGTGTATGTTCCTTGATGGGGGAAAAATTGCCTCTCCTGGATCGCAGAAGATCATTGGACAAGAAGTTACCTCCAAAGCATGCCAGACCTAAGAGTGCACAGAAGGCAGCTGCATGGCCATGGTCCTCACTGAGGTAAGCTCCAGGTGGAGTGCAATATGCAGGAGGGAGCAGTGGCGACCCTCAGGATTTCAGACTGAGACGCTTCTCCCCCAGATGAAGAAATAGGAATTAAATTTCTTGTGCATCCTCCTGCAGTCAAGAGGTCTCAATCCTCTTGTTCGTGAGCGGTGCAACAGCTTTTCTCTCCTTCCCTTTTTCCATGGCAAATGAAGCCACCAGAAGCGAACCTTTTTTGCATGATTTCTTTTCATCAGTCATAACATCCATCCATCAGGTACAGAAACATCTGGGTAAGCTAGTTAATGTGTAGCTGACTTCAGTTAATGTTTATAATTAAGCCCTGAGATTCCACAAGCAGTGCATTTCTGAGGGATTATCACACACCTCAGGTGCAGCATGAGGCACCAGCCAAAAGCCAAGTGACTTCAGCTACTCAAAGAGTGCAATAATCCCTCAGAAATCTATTAACCATGAGTGCCTTATAGCTATTATGGTATGGAAACTCCAAGGTAAAAAGTTCATACCTGTGCTTTTAATGAGAAATATTGACACATGCATGACATCACTGCCAGCCAATCAGAGATCCCCATTGTTACCCTGTGTTCACAAATGATTTTCTAACAGCCCAAAGTTATAAAGCAGTTTATAGTGTTGTGAAAATGAAATATATCACTTTCACGTTGAAAACTCATTAAAAATTATATTTTATATCCAAAACATGTCTAGGTCTGCTCTTTCCTCAGGTCCATCTTCAGGTTCATAATATGAATGGTTCAAGAGATGGAATTGCTCATATTCGTAATATTAAGGACTTTAATTATTAGAAACTCTACATTTTCAATAATATTTGTAGGATTTAATTAATACCTAAGCCTTGTCTTTCAGGATCCCACTCCAGCTCCTTCCCAGCACTGGTCCCAGCATCCTAACTGTATACCCTTGTCAAGTGGTTACTGAAATGAATACTGGTCACCAAATCTGGACAAAGCTGGCATATGCCAAATCCCAAAATATATTTTAGTCCTGATGGACAAATAAGAGAGAGAAAAATCACCCCTGCTTTAGGAACCTGAGTTGGGGAGATGGCTCATTAACTTGGGCCAAAAGCATGTCAGAGATGATTCTATCATGCTATGGAGAAGTCCAACAACCCAGCATACAGGAAACTCATCTAAGCAAATACAGCATCCAGAAACCTTGCCTCTTGTTGCTTGAATTGTTAGCCAGAGATGCAGTCACAGAGGCCCAATAAAAGAGAGAAACTTGTTATTTGCCAAAGGGTAGCAAAACAGAAATTTTGGATGTGATGATTTATTCAGAGGACAGAAAAACTAGGTGCAGATTTTCTTCAAATTCAGAAAACTTTCCTGCTTAGCCAAAAATGGCAATTTGTAAGACATTTATGTTACTGCACTGGTTGGTGACTCCTACTGTGATAATGTGCTCTAATGGGCATGATGAAGGACCACTCCAACGTGTTTTTTTTTTAATGGCACCAATATGACTGAACAACATTAAGCATTCAGTATATAATGGTTAGAGAAAATAAGTGGGCCTTTCTTTATGACTTGCAGAGTCAACAAATAGGCTCTGTCAGGTCAGTGAGAAAAAGTGAGTGACAGATCTAAGAAGCTTTTCGGAAGAACACATTGATATTTGAAGCTGCAGTTTCCATGCTCTAGCTGATGTCAGCTGTTGGGTGGAAGCCTAGATATCAGGTAGCCAAGACAAGCATCTAGCTGCCACTTGAAAGCTATCTCTTTCAGGGAAGAACTGAAGTAGTATTCTTTCTGCGGCTGTGCCTGCCAGGCAGCAGACAGATGCCCGCTGTGCGAGTTAAACCTCCCCTATTCTACCATGCAGAGTGCATTGCATGAGACCCAGCTATACATTACAAAGGAGCACAGCAAAGGAGAGACTCACGGGTTCCATCCCAGATGCTTGAGCCAAGGGCCTTAATGCAAATACAGCATAAGTCAAAAGATGATCACAAAAGCCACTTTGTTCTTGCAAGCACTTGTGACATTATTAAAGTACTGGTCGTAGAAAATAACCCTGGATCAAATCGATCACAAGTTGAGTCAGTTTACATTACACAGAAAGTGAAGCAAACAGACTCATAACCAAGATTTCTTTATTTCAGGAAGAGAAACTTCAGGACCTTAATATCCCCAGTACATGAAGTCAGCTGGGCTTCAGAATTCCCAGATATCAGCACGGAGGAGGCTCAGCACACTGGAACTCAATACTTTCTGGAGCTTGTGACTTCAGGAAATGGAAACTCGGGGAGAAGAGGTGGGTAGAGCACTGCCAGATGGCTAACAAAAACAAGGGGATAGAGAAGAATCATGCTGAGGTAGAGGAAAAACAACTCCAAAAGCTTAATGCGTTCGGATCAGGAGAGATGACTAATCTCCTCCCCTGAGCACTGCAAGAACTGGCATGTGAAACATCAGCTCCAGAAGCAAGTGGTTTTGCTACCCCAGCATACTGCACATAAAGTTTCCTTGGGATAGGATTGTAGCACTTGTAACTTCAACTTGTGCACCAAAAACATGAGAAAAGGGGTAATGAGTTAAAAGCTGATGAAAAAAAGAGCAAAAGACAGTTCTCTGATGAGGAAGTTCTGCAAAATACAGAAAAAGAGGATATTCTAGTAGGATTCTCCGAAACATTTCATATAGTCTCACGTGAGAAATATTTAAAATACTAATGGAGGGAACTAAAATAAAAACTCTCAGGTAAAAAGTGAAAAATTGTCATTATCTGTATAAGAAATTGGTAGGAGACAAAGGTGGAACTTCAGATGAGTGCCATAATTGCTACGATTGCCTTTTGCCATTTGCAGGAGTGGAGTTTCAGTGTTGCTCCTTTGAGAATTCAAAGTGAGACTTGACATGCTGTCTCTGGAACAAGAGTTTTTCATCAATAGTGGGGCATAGACCATCTCCTTTACTCAGAATCTGAAGGGAAGGTTGCTGCTATGAGCCCCACTGCAGTCCTACATCACATCTGATAATAGGGACATGTGCAATTCGAACCAGAAATTATGGATGAGTTCATGTCCTAAGAGCAGTATGGCTCTGCATGTGCCCAGTTGCCAATGGTTGTTCAGAGCACTCCTCAGATGAAGCAGATCCTTCAGAACTCCCCAAATGCTGCTATGACTTGAGCTTATAGAAGTTTTGTCATATTTGTCCTGATGTGACACAGCAGCCCTCCTGCAGATACACAAAAAGAACATTGCTAATGGAAATGTCCTCAGATGAGCATTTATAACTTTTTGACCTCCAGTATTTTCTCTCTGTTTCCTCTTGCCTTCCAAAGAGCTGCTTATCTAACATTTCAAAAGTCACCCTGGGATGGCTGACTTCAGTCCAGCAACCGGGATCTGATTCCACTTTCAGTAAAACTGAATGCCTTTTGTTTAAATATGTAGCAACAAATCACAGTAAGTTCAGGAAACAGTGGCACTGTACACTTAAGATTTAAAAGGATGTTAACAGGCTGCTCTGTCCAAATATCTTGAAACAGGAATCTGTTTCGTAATACTCTTCCAGAATCTAAATATATCACAGCAAATACAAATCACCACTGTGCCACCAATGTGGTTATTAAAGCCTTGGAATGTCTTTTATTATACTGACTCCAGCATTATTTCAACATGCTGTCCCCAAAATAGCCATTCCATTACCCTAAGAGGTGATTAGAAAGCCTGAGTTCTCTGGAATGTTGTGACAATACGCTGATATTTCAGAATTATACCCCTTGGATCCACATCAGTTGCTCACAACCCAGGCCAACCAATAAGACAAAAACTAGTGTTTGTCAGATGAAAAAAAAGGCAGAAACACCAGAAAGGAAAATGTTATTTAGTTACCAGCTCTTCTGGGCATACCAGATAGGGGTGATTATGAAAGCCAGTGGACCTTTTGGGTCAACACAGAGTGTTTGTGGGTCCAGCTGAGGATGAGGTAAATATAAAATGCACAGGGTGAAATGCTGGTCACACTACAAAAACTCCCACTGATTTCAACGTGGCCAAGTTTTCACTCTTCAGAGCCATTAAGTGCTCCAGCAGTTATCTGCACCTGTGAATCTATAGGTTCAATGTCCAAGATGAGACTGGTCACCAAGAGACCCTTAAATATCTGATTTTTTTTTTAAAGGAGGAACTCTATAAAAATGAAGCATCTGAGAGTGTCCATAAAAATGGAATTACCGTTCAGTGTAAAATGCAAGCTGAGGTGATAGCCAGAAAAAATTGACTTATAAAACTTTGCTTGATATGGAAAACAAGTGTCAGCTCCTTGCTGCTGTATTGTTGATACATGAAAATGAAAGAAATCCTATAAGGTCTATGGGAGCTTATTGCAGATGAGTAATATTGAAGGCACCCTCATAAAAAGGATAATGCTGTTGGTAATCCTTAGCTGATCTCAGGGGTTTTCTCCCTTTCTTTTTTCTTTCTTTGATTTTTTACTTTCCCTCTTTCATCAACATCTGTTTTAGGTCACCCTTGAATCCCACCTTCTCCCCAGGAAAGCAACACAATAGTGTGCTCAGCAGAGCCCCCCAGTACACTCTCACACACACATTCTCCAAATGACAAATAATCCCTATATATCTTCTGGGAACAATAAAAATCCTTGGATGTGCTCCCAGAGCCCTCAGGAAGTTCAAAAATCTTTAGAGGGGGGCCCTGGATTGAGGTTTTATCTCTAGAATTTTACATAACAAACTTGGTAAGTGTTGTATAACAGTTAATACATATTCAATGGCCAAGGGAGAAAAAAAAAAAAAAAGCCAACCAACATTAAAAACAACACTGGGGAAGGTCAAGTGCGTGAAAGGCCTGGTGTGCTCTGATCACTTCACGGCAAGAGCTGGGTTTCCTCTCTTTGATCACATTTGTGCTGTACTCGCTGGTGTTTTGGAAGTGGGCCTGCCCCAGTGATGGAGTGCTGTGCAGGGACAAGCTGCTGAAGCTCAGGGAGGACTAGAAATGCTGAGGGATTTTTGTATGTTCTCCTCCACACCCAAGTTCTCTTCCTTCCTGTGCTTCCTGTATCATGTAAATCTCCGGGGCACCATCTCCAAGGTTTTGCCAGACACTTCTGAACCTGCTTAGGCAACTGTTTCCAACTGTTTTTCTTTTATTAACTGTAGTCTAAGACTGGTCAGCTGAGCCACAGGACATCAGTATATGACTGAGTTACTAATACTTTTGTAGAAAAAGAGGATTTTCTAAAGATGATTCTAAAGAGAATGTTCTAATGTATATTAAAAATCTCTGTGCATGCAGATGCTCAGAAGAGTGTCTCTGCATTAGAAAACCAAACTACCTTTGTGAATTACCATGCAAACGGAAAGAAGTATTGTTAAGGAAATCTCGAATCTTAAAAGTAAATTAATGCAACCCTGGATCGTTCACCCATGGAAAAAAAATCAATTTGTTCACAGTTGTTTTTTAGTTTGATGGGTCTTCTGATTGCAGAGATCATCTCATGAGGAAAGGACAACAGAAGATGACCATTGACCATCTGTGCATCAGAGAAATAATGAGCAAGTGATATTTAGTTGAGTCATTCACATGAATATTCATGGGAATTCAGGCTTGGATTATACATTTTTCCTATACGCTGCGTGATGCAGTGCAAGGGTAGCAATGGGCCAAGACTGAAACTCTGTGAACTCTGACAATAACATGCTTTAGCTTCTCCAGTGAGTCCAGCCAAACTCAAATCACCTCCAGCAATAATTATTTCCAAAGTGTAACAGGCAGCACTTCAATTTCTGGTAAGTTCTTCTTCCTAGTAGTCATGATCAAGTGTAATTCGTCTTACGGTTAGTGACGTGAATCACAGCACTGATTTGTCCTCTCTAGAGCATGGCAGGTTTTTACTACATTCAATCAGATAAATTTTAATAACAATTGCTTTTAATGTTAAAATGGGAAACAAGCTTGGGTACCAGCATTGGCTAAATGCCGTCCTATTGTCCTCAGAAGAGGCTAATTTACCCTGCCAGCAAGCAAGAGAGTATTAAAGGGAGAAAATGCTGAGGAATTCCATAAGTGTGGAATTCATCCCCATATAAAGTGGGGGAGGCCCAGGAGCTATTTTAGTGGAGCTCTAAGCCATAGCAATTTAAGTGGGATTTAAGCTGTGTGCAGACCCGTGCTGGCTTCCTGCACGGAAGAGGTTTTCAACCAAGGACTTTATGAGGAAGATGCAAAGGGATTACAAGCATTCTAGGCCCACTTCCATCCCTGAGGCACAGGATATGAATGCACACGAAACCTACAGGAAGGTAAACGAGGGTGCAAGCCCCCTGCTTGTCAGCTATGTGGTCACAGTAAACGAGAGGTTGTCTCTAAGAGAAAGAAAGTTTCTGTCACGCCAGTGTATTTTAAACCAGCAGAACACCTCATCCCTCATCCCTTACTACCAAATGAAAATGCCTCCTGTCCCCCACCAAAATCAGGCTTTTGAGATGCAGGGGCAGTCTTAATATCACATTAAATAACTCTGTGTCTTCCAAGCTGCAGGTAATTTTTGTGGAGCTTAGGCAGGGTGAGCATATGGTTGTCTGTACTCGCTTATGCAGATACACCTTAAGACAGGTAAGCACAAGCTCTGCAAAAGCCAGGAAACCTCTGTCTAGTGGCAAATACTCAGGAGTGAAGAGTCACCTTTCTTTGCATGCACTGACTGCCTGAATTGGAAGCTTCTCTGCCAAATACACAGTCAGATCCCTGAAGTACCCCTGGAACATTTGCCTTACCTCCATTACCACCTCCCCTCAGTTGACAAAACCAGTTAAGATACTTCTTGATGAACCACTTCAAAGCCTTTTTCCAGATGAAAATTTACCTCTTCTTGCTGTGTTAGTATTGATACAGATAATTTTCCCAAGATGATGGCTTGAAATGCAAAAAATGGCAAGGAAAGAGCACCTGCAGTGAACAAGGAAGGTGGAACAGGTAGTCTTACTTTCTAACGGTACATAAAGCTTCACAAAATTATGAAATGAAACTCTGTCTTTCGTTGGGATTTAGCTGTCTCTGTTGCCTTAGGATTTAAAGGATCCTAAAACTTGAGAGCAAGGTGCATCAGACTGTCACTGCACCTGGCTGCTGGAGGGAGTGAAGGTAGTGGTACCTGCCATTGTCTTCTGCTTCCCAAACAGCCCAGTGCACTGAGTCCCTGCCTGGGACGGGTTATCAGGCTGATCCTTTGCCTAATGTGGAGTTGAGACTGGACTTCATGAGCAAGCCAATGGAAAAAGGCCGAAAACCAGTGTGGCTGCCATTTTCACATTCTAGGGGCAGCTTACATGAAACTACGTGTACTTGGAGCATATTAAACACTTGGGATATTTACTGAGAAAAATTCATCCATTGAAATGGGCAGATCTACATTTTGAGTGACATGCTGGAAGCTGATGTGCCTAAATCCACTTTGAGAATTTACTTCTCAGGATACATGTTAAAGGATTACAGCTGTTAGTAGGCACAGTAATGATTAGAAAAAGAAATTTGCCAAAGACTCAGACCAAAATACTTTTGCTTGGAAAGCATATTTCCATGAATGTTACTAGTTATAAAGAGAATATATTTTGATCTTTGGCCTTCATAATTCTGGAAATCTTTACATTTATTATTTATTTCACATTAAAAATTCTTTTCTAGTAATTCTAATTGATAAATGCTAGTGCCGTTTCTGGGTGAGCTCTATTTTAAATTTCTTGAAAAGCACACTCGCTGACTTCTTGGGTATTTTTGCAAACTGAAAACCAGGCTCAGCAATCTCATTTCTTAAACTTATTTAGCATGGTTACTGAAGCAGAAACTTATCATGCGTGAATGTGAAGCAGAGTCATTTGACTTTGACTGGTGCATAGCTTTGAATACAGAGATAAACTGTACTGAGTCATGTATGGTATGTTTTTCTAAGCATTATAGCCATGCTCAAAAGATCAAGTTTCTGTCTCAGTTTCAAAGCTTCATTTTTCTGAATAGAAGGTAGACTGTATTTTTAATTTTTTAACAAAATCAGTTCAAATGTGCTGGCCTCAGCATAAGGGATAAATATTATGTAACTACTTTTTATTGCTATGTCTTTTTTTTGAAGATGAGGACATGTTTATGAAAAAGACTAGCTTGGATCCCAGCACCAGGCAGCAAATCAAGAATGGCGCTCTCTTGTTTGAGGTGCTAGACTGGGATTAACAAAGTCTGCGCTAAGATATTCACTTCTCTGTGAGCATCTTGTGTCATCATTTAAACTCATAGTGCCTTAGTTCCCCATTTACAAAATAGTCATAATGTTTCCATACTTTAATGGACCCCAAGAGGATCCCTTAAATGGCTGCTTCTTTGAAATGTTCAAGATTTTAAGTATTGTAAATGAATCAGCCTTATTTACGGCTGTGCCTAAAAGCTACTTTGTCTATCACTATATGGGAGGAAGACACAGTTCAGCCAAGTCAGCTGAGGATGGGATTTTGGTATGGAAAGAAACTTAAACTGTGTTGGCCACAATGGTCTGGTAAGAGAGAAAGTGATGAGAGGACCCTGGACCTCTACTTTTCTACAGGCATTAGGTTTGGGGAAGGTGGTTTTTGGTTTTGATAGTTTGTTGTGGTTTTTTTTTGTTTGTTTTTGATATGTAAGCGTTTTCTTTTGCATAGTTGCTTTTTGCTCTGGAACCAGTATATCACCAATAACTAAATAGTAATTCACCAGTAACTAAGTAGTAAATCTTGACTCATGGTTATAAGAGCCTTATTTATCCCAGAAAGGCTGATTCTGCAAGGGGAAATAAGGGAATATTCCCCTTCTACAAATGGAAATAAGCTAAACCTTAATGCCCATGAAGACTCTTCCAGGGTTCTTCAGAGAGACTCCTCTACTGAACTGCTGACATCAGCTGAGTTTGAGCAGTGTCAGCTCACAGCACACAGGCCAGTAGTGTGTTTAGGATGATTTCATTACAGACATCTTATATACCCAAAAGAACCCTTGGAAGCAACCTGGAAGGATTTCTATGAGCTCTTAGGATCCATAACATTTACTCATACCTTTGAAATAAACTCTGTTTGCTTAAAGTTCATCAAAACAAGAAAAAAATTGGAGCACCTTCACATTTTACCTGAAGAGTGTTTTGGCATTGCCCTCAGTTCTGTGAGCACTTCAGGGCTGGGAAGAAAAGTGAGATGAGGGTGACCTGCACATGCACCAGGGTGCTGCAGGTAGGTGCAGTTGGTGCTGCTGGGGTCATTCTCCAGCCCTGAGCACTCTCCCCTGTCACCTCCTCTGCACTTTGCTAGCACAGCATGAAGCACACTTTTAGAAGTAGAGTTTATTGCAGGCTTGCAAACATTTATTGGGCAGCTTCTAGGCTGGTGTCAAGTTATGGTCATATCATGTTCCCAAGAAGGTTTTGGAGATTGTTAGTGTTTCGAGGAAGGTCCCGCTGAGAATTCCCCTTTTACAGGAGTGAAAGGCAACACTGTTTAAGGAGATGGAGGTAAAGATATAAAGCCCCTCTTCCAGGCTGACCCAGCAAAATATTCCATTAGCTCAAATGGCAGAGCAATTGCCTTCGAAAATGCAAAGATGAAGTTTTAGATCCCCCAGCAGATTTATTCTGAGCATATCGTATTGTAACTGGTATGTAATTCATATTCTTTAACTGCACAGCTCTTTGATGGCCTGTAGCTGAGTGTATTTTAGTAACTGGCTGTTTTAGTGAAAAGAATATTAAAATCCTTCGACATGCAACGGGACTAAGTTTGGTGGCAGAAAGAACCACAGAAATATGCTTTTGCTAAAAAAAAGGGGCCTACTGGTGAGAAAATATTTGATTACAGCATATAAGTACTGTCACAAGAGAGAGAAGGAAAGAAAGCATTAAAACTTCTGTTAACCTAATAGAGAAAAGTTTCGCAAGAACCTATGCTGGAAACTTAAAGCTAAGCAAATCCAAATTAGAAAACAGACAATTTTTTTTTAATAGCAAAGCTGATTAAAAAATAGAACAGAGAAGAAGGGACAGGCGACTTTCTCCCTCTCTTGATGTCTCTGTACCAGCACTGAATGCTCCCTGAGAGGTAGCCTGCAGTCAGATGCAAACTCCTGGCTTGGGAAAGCGAGAGAAATTACAGGATGTGTGATTTTCAAGCCAGACAGGATGAGCTAATCACTACTTCTGCCCTAAACATATATGAACCCATATGACACCATATAGTCTTGTTTCTTTGAAATTCTAGAATAAAAAATGTACTTTTATTAGTTAATTTGTTGCAATAGTAGCATTCATTCAGCTAGAGAGGGGCTAGCATCCTAAGAGGCATAAACCAGGTAGTTTTCTAACAGTTTTCTTATTTTCTATCTGCCATATTACCACTGTAGGGTCACCAAATCATACCAGCTAGAAAAAAAAAGAAAGAATTCCAGTGGCATTGTTGAACAGCCTCTTTTTTCTTTTTTTTTTTGTGTTGAACAGTGTGGAAAGACACATTTTCCTTTTCCATCCCTGTCAGAGACTGAAAATAGTTCATGCCTCAAACATTGATATAAGTTTTAAAGAAGCTGCAGCCACAGAAACCTCCTTGCAGAACTTTGGACTGTAAGGCGATTTGCTGATTAGATAAACCCATTGTTCAATCACCTCAGGCTGAGGGAAAGGAGTGCATCCACAAAAGGCCGAAGCCTCCAGCCCAGTTTGGGGTGGGGGAGAGCACAGCTCACAGAAGCTAGGCTCACACAGACTCCCCCCAGCCGACGGGGGAGGAGGAAGTTTTGGGTGCATGGTGCAAGGCAATAAACACCCATCCTCCATTACAAGAACTGGCCCAGCTGTGGAACCCCCAACCCCACAGGGCACATCCACGGGACATTCAGGTGACAGGCTCGGCTCCACAGGACTGCGTGTGATGCAACAGACCCGGAGCCTGCTGTCAGAGACTGCACCCCCACCTCCAGGGGGACATGCCCGGCCATGCCTACCTGGCCTGGGCATGTATACTCATGGGACTCTGTGCCTTTCGGGGCGGACCTTCACCACCAAGAAGACCAGCTGCAGAGGATCAACGGGACATCGCTGGGACCCAGGGAGTGGTGATATTTTCCTTATTCTGTCCCTGTCACTCTTTCTGTCCCCCCCACCTATTTTCTACTTCTTTCTCTCTTTCTCTCTCTCTTTCTCTCTCTCATATTTACCATCAAATAAAACCCTTACTATTGTAACTGGCATATGGTCTCGTTTGCACCTTAATTCGGGCAGAGGAATTTCTAAAGAACCTTATTAACAATTGGATCTTAACAATCCCCTCTAGTGTTTTCTTGGTCATGTTCTTTCTGATTCCCTTTAGATACAAGGTTTTCAACATACAAATAACACATAGCAGGCCCAGTAACTCCACATTAAAGTTTGGAAAAGATTTTAGGTTTGGAGATCTCAGCAGGGTTGAGTTAGTACATCATACAACAAGGACATAGAAAAATTGTAGTTTTAAGCCAATTATCACTTTAAAGGCCTGTGGTTTGTTATCTGGTGTTGGTTTTTCTAGAGCTTCAGATTTCAATACCTGAATTGAAGAACAGCTAAGCCAACCAAATAAATTGAAGACTGAATAATTTTTATGGCATTAATATAATTATTTAAAAGATTGGCATTTCAGATTTTCCTAACAGCGTTGGAAAAAAGAGAAAAAGGTTAAGCTTAAATATACAAAACAAATTCAGTTGGGCTTTTATTATTTCCATTTCAAAGCAATTAACCTACTTTCCAGTCTTTCCACAAACAATGAAGATAAAGGTTGAAGTGGTTCAGAAGATACTTGGACGGAAGACACGGTGGTCTCTGCATACTGAATCATGTCACTGAACTCACTTTATTTGAAAAATGTGCCAATTCTGAATGGTGAAGTTGAGAATAACAAATGATTATTTAAAAAATATTTTATAAGTACTTTTTTCATATCACTGTGCTCTGAACCAAAATGTACCTTTTTTTCAGAGTGGAGAACTTACAAATCTTCACTGCTCTATCTACCAGAGATGCACGTGCGCTGGTAGAGGCACAGACCCTGCCTTTAGGGATGTAGCCACCGTGCCTCTGTACTAACGCTCCAATAACAACTGCAAGCCTGGTGGGCAGATCTGATCCTGAGTTGAGCTTTCATTCTTTTCTGGAGAGAAAGATCTCGGTTTCCACTTCTATCACAAGACCATTTAGGACTATCAGACACTTATAGAAACCTCTTGATCATGATTTCTCACTTCAGTAGCCATGAGGCTGAAGTAAGGAAAAGTTTGAAAAAGGGACAGGTAAAGTCGCAGGTACTGACAAGCAGGATGTCACTGAAGTCATCTGGACTCTTCAGCTCAGGTCACTGGCCTGTTACTCTGACTGAACACCACGGTGCTCCTTTTGGCCCCAGGCAAACAGAGGTATGGACTCCATCTGCCATATAACTGTGAATAAAGAAAACAGGCAGGAAAAGCCTCTGCAGTGTTGAAGTGTGCAGGGCAGAGCTGACTGGGTCTAGTCCTGGGAAGAGCTGATATTAAAGGCACCTTCTGGGTCAGGCAGAAGTGGCATATAGAGACTGAGCAGTGATGAGGATGGCAGAGTGTCTGCATGTTTGTCCCTACATGCTAATGGCAGTCTCTGTAGCACAGTGGCTGCCATGAATTCAGCTCTTCTGAGGAGCAGCCAAGTGAATTCAAGAAGCTCCATGTGATTTTGCAATGATTTTCAGAAATACACTTGCTTGTGAGTGGTCCAGAACAGGATTTTCCTCCTTCTGTGGAGTTGCCTTCATCTCAGTTTTTGTTTTGTTTCAGAAACACAAAGACAGTGGCAATGAATTAAGTGGATACAGGATGACTTATGCAAAAGCAGCAGTTCTTATATAATATCCCCATTCTCTCTCCTCCACCCCCCTCTGGAGCTGGAGGTGAAAGTCAGTGTACCATATCCAAATAAACAACGACAGGCAAAACTCACAGTGGGAAAACACGCTGAGATTGACCAGCATCATCCAAGATTCACATGTGACTGGTTATTAGACTGATTTCTGCTATTTGCCTGCCTTAACTCCCATGCTCAAACTCTGCTTTTGGAGAAGCAGAAACTCATGGGAGCAAGCTTGGATGCTGAGAGTTGCATGGGAATCCTTCCCCGTGGCGCTCCTGTGCGAGCAGAGACAGCTCAGCACATGAGGAGGCTGAAGAGGTAGTTTGTATCCAGCATTTTGAAAAAGCCATGGCTGCAGCACCTGAGTGGGGAGGTCCCAGGACACGAGAGCGCAGTTGGTGAGGGAATGTGGTCTGCCAGGGGCTGTCAAGTGTGTTTTTCCAAAACAACACAGATACAACCTTTATGGCTTAAAGTGAGTGCTGTACAGGAAATTAAATACATGTGACAGAGACAAGCGGAGCTCAGAGACCTCATAAACACAGATGGAGCCATCTGTATCTCCAGTTCAGAGAGCACCTGTTAGCAGCTCACATACCACATGCATCCTGCTGTTGGAAGAGTCCTCAGGAGACCTGATTCCCAATCCACCTCATTCATCATCAGGCTTCACTGTTTCCCTCTAGAGAAGCTCATAGCAAGGAGAGGGATAACAGATGCTGGCCCAGCTGGTCTGCCTCAAAGAGAGCATTGCTTGGAGGGCTCATCTCCAGTAGGAAGTCCCACAGCACTATTTCTTATATTGGAACCTTAAGGAAGTGCCAGCCCTGTTCCCAGAGTATACAAACTCCGCAGTCAGGGATCCCCAGGATCCTGATACACTCACTGAACAGTCTTGCTGTTACACCGGACCTGAGCAAAGACAAAGTGGCTGAAGCTGCTGGGTCTTTGCCAGGACCTTTGAATTGGATTCTGAACTTTACTGCCCAAATCCCAGCCTACAGTGTTTTCATAGCTAATTTGATCTTGCTTAAAAATGCAGTGTAACAGAGTGAAACATAGCAGTGTCACTCAGGCTGAGATCTGCATCCTTGTTTCTCAGTCTTTATCATGATAGTCACATGCTCATATATTATCATTAGAAAAACTTCCAGCCTTGGAAGAACTTCCAAATTGCAGAAATCAAAGAGGAGAGTGAGCAGTCTGAGGCATTTACTAAAGTATTAGGTGCCAGTAGGTGCCAGGAGAAAATCTGGACCTTTTCATGTTTAGACAACAGGAATCTACCTGCAACTTTGTTCCATACTAAAAGGTAAGGAAGATATAAAGAGGGTTCAGGAAAGAGAAAAAACAAAAATGGTGCTGGCCATATCACAGATGTACAAGGTTCAGTCTCAATGATCTTTACCTGCTTTATCAGTTATCTGCACCAGAATTCATATCATCTACCAGGCTGCATTTGAAGGAAAACATTGCAGCCATTAACACAAATAATACAACCAGAAACACAGCTCCTAGGCCATGCAGGCAGAACTGGAAGTGTTTGCTAGCAAATGACCTGATGCATTTTCTTTCCTGTGAGGAATTCACCTGCAAAAGAGCCTAGTGAGCCTGGCTGCTTCCCTGTTCAAAATTGTGGCCACACTACTGTATGTAGAGTAAGACCAGACACCTCAGACTTGTGCTTAAGCTCTGGTGCAGACTTCTGTCTGCAGAGCCAGAGCCAGGGGTGAATCCTGCACAGAGATCTGGGGTTTTCTTCCTAGGGCTCCATCTCACTCCGTCCATACTAGACCAAAAGAACATGGGAAAACATGGAATCTGTCATCTGTCATGCTGCCTCTTCTGAAATCCAACTGGCCATTGACTTCAGCATTGCAGGACCAGGACAGTTATCTACTCCCACACCACCAGTGCAGAGCTCTGCTGTTAAGAGATGGAGCAGTCCCTTCTGGGAAGTTTTCATGACCACTGTTTGATGAGGAACATGAAAAGGATATGGTGGTCTCTCTCACATACAACTTACATGCTTTTATGAAGCTTTGCCAGTGCTTTTAAACACGTAATTACTGTCCTCTGTTAATAACGAATAGGGTGTAAACATGTGCTACATATCCAAATAACACATATGAACGGTTTGGCCCCTTGAAACTATTTTATTCCACTGTACTTTGAACTGATGCAGAATATTTTATAACAAGTAACTCTAGGATAAAAGGTCAGGCTGGAGTTTTTTTAAGACTGGGAATGAAAACAAATACTACAAACATTACACAACAAAAAAGCCTAAATATTATTCCATGAGGAACTGTTATATTTTGAAGAACACAGTGCTAGTAACAAAGAATTCCTTGTGGACTTCCAGCAAAGATTCTTGATTAGAATGCCTACGTGATTTTCAAATGCTCATCAAGACCAACAGCTGGTAGTGACCAAACTTCTCACACATCTGGTCTAATCCTTTCACAACATTTTGAAACTCCAAGGAAAAAAAATCATCAAGAAGCAAGATGTGTGTAAAGCAGAGATTTTTCTTCAGTGAGGCTGTGACAGGCAGAGTGATGAATTTATTTCCAAAGTACCTGGTTTTAATAAATAGGATCAGCAGTAAGATGTTACTCACAAAACAGGCAACTCTTGTGAGAAGCTGGATTTATTCCTTTGCACATCAGGAAGGGCTGTCTCTGCACGTCTCAGCAGCAGAAAAAATGCACTAGCAATGCTCTCTGTGAGATCTCAGAGGGAACAAACAGTTGTACTTCTATTACTGACACCCAGATCGTCAAGTACAACTATAACCATCATAAATGGGTCCTCATAGCACTCTTCCTCCCCTCACTCTTAAACAAGGTGTTACTGTGATGAACCAACACGTTGGGGACTTCTGATAATGTATGGCCATGCAATGTTAGATGCAATGAATGTAAATACACTGATTATTTTGTATAAATACCTTTCAACTGGAATAAAACAAAAGGTATTCTTAGACAATTTACATTTTGTCTCTGAACTTAATACATGAAAATTTAGGCACCCCAAAGGTTTGGGTGTTATCCAGAGTAAATGGAACATTTGTGAACCCTTTCCACAATGTTTGGGCACTTCTTGTGTGAATCCAAATTAAAATTCAAGAGGTACTACATAGCTAAGGGTACCCACTCTCACACTGAAAGGAAAATACTGCTATCTGCTGAATAATAGTAATAATAATAATGATAGTAATAAAGTGCCATGGAACTGGATGGGTACAACATTGAAGAAAGAATGATCATAATTCATAGTCGAGCAGGTTCACTCTACCTCTCTCCCAAGAGTGTACTTCTAGCTAGGCACACCATATTTTATATCCTCAGAAAGGGAAGAACAAAAAATATCCTCAAATATTCATTCATAAATATTAACTCAATTTCCGTCCTTGATCTTATTTCTTTTACCGCAACATTGCTCATGTGTTGCAGCAGATATCATACATAATGATGAAGAGATATTTATTAGTGTGGAGCTCAAAACCAGTCAATGCATAATACTAAGGTTTATATCTGATAATAGATGCTGAAATCTCCATACCTGAGGCAGTTGTTAACCATCAGATGTCAATAGAAACATATGGTATATAAGGACTGTAGAAATTAGTTTAAAAAATGTTTTTTCCTTAACCCTATCTTAGTAAATGCATGTCTCTAAAAATGTTGCTTTCCATTGGGAGAGGGAGCCAAATTTTAGGACTTGGTTGTGTGACAGAGTTATGGTTTGAACTTTACTGGGGCACCAGTAAAAAAGCCAGCAGTTGCCAGCAGCCAGCTATCCTACAGTTGCACATGAGGCGCAGCAGCAACGAGAACACACGTCCAGGGGAGATCTAAAAATCATGTTTGCAGCTGGAATTTTTCAGGGATACTGTACAGAAACTGGACTTTAGGCAATGCTCATTAAAAAGACACAAAAATGCTTGCAAACACAGTTTTGAATTCGAATTTCAGAAAACACTTAAACACCTCTGAATATTTTTCTTTTCTACTTTCCCTGTTACATTCATGGCCTGGAATGCACAACTGCAATGAACAATGGTTTAATTTTCAATTTTATCTTTAAAAACAAGTCATGTTTTGTTCATTTTAAGGTTCCTCAAAGTCCAAAGGTCCCCGATAATGAAGTTTTAAGCATTTGGATAAGATTTATAATAAAATGTAAATTAAGCTGTTCAATTATTGGCTGAAAAAATTATCCAGAAAAAATGGGAGTGTTGCATACATAATGGATTATTTCTGTTAAATACTATATATCACTTCTTCATATCAAGGGCTAGAGTGAGCTACTGCCTCTATGGATGTTTGCCATGTGGGTTGCAGACATCTGCTGAGTGTCAGGGAATGTAATCAAAGGATTTGCCAGGAACTCCATCAAAATCGTGCCTTTTACATTTTTCTTAGTTGAGAACACCATGCACAGCAGATTGACCTAATGAAGGGTAATGCATTGAACTGGAAGCAAAATGTTTAAAGATATGGAAGCCTCGTTGTTAACCCCATGGATTCTTCGAAATGTTGTCCTTAAAAGTCAAGGTGGGCTGCAGATGGGACACAAATATCACCCAGGAAAGCTCAACTGTCCTTCTGCTGGCCCTGGGAGCTGATGGAAGATGGGCTCTGTTCACTCCTCGCTGTTTCTGCAGGGCTTACTTTTGAGATATCTAGAAAGGCAATATTCTCAGCCTGGATAACCATAGTTCCTTGGGAACAGGAGAACAGCTGGATGTTTCTGCTTGCCTCCCAGACTGCAAATCAAGGGAAAAATACATCTGCATCCACCCAATTTTCTCCTACACAGGAGCTCATTCCAGCCAAGTATTTAACTCCAGAAAAGCCTATGGAAATGGGGCCTTTGCACACATGGGAGGGAAGAGTTTGCTCTTGTGTTGTCTCATGGCACTTGGTGCTGTTTTTACTATCCCTATAATACACCTCTCTAGGTGTCCATTCATCAGTCTCCTTTCTTTCTACAGTGGTAAATAAATAAGTAAAAGATAGCCACAAATCTCAGAGTTCTTAATGTTTTTATGCCTCACAAATTGCTTGATCATGTTTTTCATATAGCATAGGGTCATGATATGAATACTACAGAAATAACTAAATAGAAGAGTTCTGGCATCCTTCATAGACTATTCTATGTCAGACCACAGAAATCTGCTCCTGTCAGCTGAAGCTTTACAATAAATTAGCCCAGGATAATGGTACCACCCACTGGGATGGTTACGGTTTAGAGTCTGCTCATCCTCTCTGACAGACTCGCTCATTCAGTGATTTATAGCATGGCACACAGCACTTCTGTCCAAGAGTGAGCACTCTTTGTGTGGCCATTTACAGCTACAGAGGGAGGGGAAAATAAAGCCTTGGGGATTTAGAATTTTTCACAGCAATTGAAAACCCCACTGAAAAAACAGCATGATTTAAAACATTCACACTGGGGTTGAGATCCTACCCCTGCTCTGTCAACAGGGTGGTCAAAAATTATTTCAGTGCAGTCAGTAAAATTACAGGTAGGTAAAACTACAGTGGGAGAAACAAACACTGGCATTCCTTCTCAACAAGAATATATTCCAAACTGAGGGTATTCCTCATGAAGGAAAGTATCTAAATCCACTAGCAAATTCCAGAATTCAGGGTCAGAGGTGTCACTAGTTTTATTCTAAAGGAAAGGTCAAGTCAGGAGGCTCAGATGCCTATCAAAGTGACCTCACAGCTGAAGGAGAATTCAGTTCCAACAGTTTCAGGACAGTATCTGCTGTAGATCACCGAATATTGACTGAGTAAACCACATGAATTATCCTCCACGGTTACTATAATATGAATAATAATGAGTATGTGTAACTGGTAGTTGCCCAGCTGGAAAACATAAAGTTTCCGTATATATCTGCCAATTGGACTTTTAATGACAAAACCACAGACGTTTGGACTATTTGAAAAAGGACAAATGGAATAAAAACATACTATCTCTGTGAGAAACTATTTGATTTGTAAACTGCAGCATTGTAAAACAAATGTCATATGTGTAGAAAAAAAAGGAGTGGAAATGGTTCTTGAACACATATGGAAGAAAGTTTTCTTGATTTAGTGCTTATTGCAATAAAACTTATGATTAAGAATGCAAAAGCAGAAATATCTCTGCTTTTGACTATTTCTTAATGTTCATCCAAAGGAAATTTCTTATCTGGGGGAGGAGGAGGAGCAATTTAGTAATTTCTGACCTCAGGCTGATACTAAAGCATTCTGAAACAATAAGGGCCCAGCGGTGTCGAAGGCAGCTGCCTGAATTCCTCAAAAAAGTATATTTACAAAGGCTATTTTGAGTTCTCTGCATTTCTGTAATGGAATCCAGCTGCTCTGACCTTTGGAAATTACCTCGTACAGTGTGAACAGCAGCGCAGATAAGTGCTCTGTTAAATTGCAGTTAGAGTCCAACTGCTCGGCATTTCGGTTAAAGGGCTGGCATGAGAGAAAGCAAAATAAGAAAGAAAATTACATCTCTGGCCTTAGACACAAAATAAAGACTTCAGTCATTCAAAATAATGGTTTGATGAGACCCCCTCAGTGAAAATAATATATACTAAATAAAACTTGAAGATGTGAGGGTACACTTTTACGAAACACCAGGAAACCACACTTGAAAGAGAGGATCTCTCCTCTCATCTCACTCCTGAAATAATAATTTCACCTTCATTTTTCCTGGACTGTTTTAGGAAGCAGGGCCCTGGAAAGGAGTTTAGTTAAGAAAAGACTTATGTAACATTAAAAATTCAGATTTGGTCAGATCTGTGCAGAACAAAATGCCACCAAAATGACTAAGATGGGATCTGGCACAGGCCCTTTCATGCCTACTTGGAGTACACTGATAAAAGAAGTGGATAGCATGCTGTGAAGCAAATAAACTTTAGGGCCAAAGCCCATGGGAGAACATCCTTTACCTTCAGCAAATGTCAAACAAGACCTAAAATCAGAGCTTGTGAAAAAAGTTTTTGTCCTTCAACAGAGATTTGACAAAAAGCCTCTCCAGCATTCCAACCAACCAGACTCTATGTTTGCCCAGCTCTAAGTACGAGGTGACACGTCGTGCTTCCCAATATCTACCATGGCTTGCCTGACCCTGGTTCTTTCCAGAGGGGCAGGTCCCTGCTTTGCCCAAGCTGCACGTCCCACCAGGCACTGCATCCATCCCTCACCTGCACCAGGCAGTGGGCAATGGCAGATGAATCTGAGGAGCTGAACTTGAGGCTCAGAATCCACTCCTCACCCACAGGTCTTGGCGGCTTTTCACATCACAAATCCTTTGTTTTCAGCCAAGACCTGAGCACGTGGAAGAGGGAAGAGCTGAGGGTTCTGGCTCTTGTCTTTTTTAAAGCCATCAGGGTCAACGTGACTCACATCCTTTGGGTCTGTGACTGTGGATTTTTATTCCTATTGCTCAGTATTTTCATGTTTCTTTCTTAGAGGTCCTAAAAAACTGATGAGAAAACACAGCTGTGAAATGAAGCCTGTGAAATCAGCTGTGCTGGGGCAATATCGGAAAACAAATAAAAAAAATCACTTATTATCTTTACATTTGATGACTTTAATCCAATCTCATCACCTTTCCAATGCTTACCCAAGTATTTTTTAAAGCTTGAGGTGGGTCATATTGGTGAACTCAAGCTTTGGGTAGTCAGTAAATCCTTGGAGTATATTTCCAAGTGGAGAATGTTCTCCTTCTGCACCCATTGGATCCCCTTCAAATGCTACTGCCATGTCCTCTTTGCTAAAATGCAAAAGCAAGGCTGGCAACTGCGGGAATAAATGCAGAAACTGGACAGACCCGTGATCCTGCTAAGATAAGGCACGCTGGATATTTACGTGAGCCTTTAGAGGAAGGAAAACGATGCTTTAGTGCATCCCTCTGGCCTTAGGGTGGCAGCCTTGCAGCTGTACTGAGAAGCACACGGTATCCAAGTGCACTTCTCCCTTCTGCACATCCAGTCCCTCTGAGAGCATCCAGCTTTGGGCATGCCCTGGCTCCTTCTTACAAACAAATCCACCTCTAACAGAGCGGTAGGGCATGCAAGCAGGGCTGGAAACTCCCTGGCTGCCTGCTGCTATGATCTGAGTCAGCAGAAACTTGCCTCCTCAGCTGTTTGATTTTCTCTGCCCAGATTAGGCTGTTAGTGCCTGCCACCTGATGCCAAGGCAGAAGTGATACTGCTGGGTACTTCAGAGAGAAGTTTTGGTAAGTGATGTCAGACAAGGAAAGTTTTCCCATCTAGATGACCAGCTCAAAAAAAGAGACTTAATTACCATTTCCCAGAGATGGCTGTCCTAGTGTAAGACATATGAAATAAACTTGGTGCCCTCGACTGAGCTAATCATTGAATGGTTTGGGTTGGAAAGGACCTTAAACCAAGGACCATCTTGTTCCAATCCCCTGCCTTGGGCAGGGACACCTTCCACTAGACCAGGTTGCTCAGAGTCCCATCCATCCTAGCTGGGATGGGGCGCCCACAACTTCTCTGGGCAACCTGTTGCAGTGCCTTACCTCCCTCACAGTAACGCTTAATCTAGTCTCTTTCAGTCTGAAGCCATTCTCCCTTGTCCTGTCACCACATGCTCTTGTAAATAGTCTCTGTCCATCTCTCTTGTAAGCTCCCTTCAGGTACTGGAATGTTGCAATTAGGTCACCCCAAAGCCTTCTCTTTCCTAGGCTGAACACTCCCAATTCTCTCAGCCTTTCCTTGTAGGGGAGGTGCTCCATCCCTCAAATCACCTTGGTGGCCTCTTCTGGACTCTCCAACAGGTTGATGTCATTGCTGTGCTGGGGACTCCAGAGCTGGACACAGCACTGCAGCTGTGGTCTCACCACAGTGCAGTAGAGGGGCAGAATCACCTCTCTCTACTGGCTGGCCACCATTCTTTTAAAGCATCCCAGGATACAATTGGTTTCCTGGGCTGCAAGCACACACTGCTGATGGATGTCCATCCTCTCATCCACCAGCACCCCCAAGTCCTTCTCCCCAAGGCTGCTCTTGATCTATTCATCCCCCAGCCTGGATTGATACCATGGGTTGTATGCCGGTCTTTGCCACAACAAGACCCATCACACCATATATCAAAGGAAATGAGACAAAGTCACTGAGTTGTTTCATTTATGTATTTTGAAATCCAGGACACCAGGACTTCGAAATTTTACCTTCCCCACAAGTACCAGACCAGTAGCTGAAACAAATAAGGGGAGAACAAGAAGGGAAGAGAGAAAGGGGCTTTTATAGAATTACAGAATATGCTGAGTTGGAAGGGACACACGAGGATCATAACATCCCGCTCCTGGCCCTGCACAGGACACCCCAGCAGTCACACCATGTGCCTGAGAGCATTGTCCAAATACTTCTTGAACTCTGTCAGGTTTGGTGCTGTGACCACTGCCCTGGGGAGCCTGTTCCAGTGCCTGACCACCCTCTGGGTGAAGAAACTTTCCCAATATGCAGCCTAAATCTCCTCTGACACAGCTAATAGGGAAGACATGCTTTAGAAAGGAAGGTTCAAGAAATCAACTCTTAAATTCCAACCTAAAAGAACTTTAGGATTACATGAAAAATGTGAGGGGATGACCCAGTGAATCAGGAATAGCTCTCCTGCAACATTATTGGCACAGAACAATTCCACTCCTTGGATTGATTTCCAAATAGGCAGAAAACTCAGTTCAAATGCAGAAAAGCTGTAGGTGCACAACACCTTCTGAAATCATGTCTTTTATGTTAA
>VZTI01003090.1:1626578-1685140 GCA_013397865.1 Struthidea cinerea | reverse complement strand
CCCCCCCCAACTTTTTCCCCTTTTACATCAGTAAGTTGGCAGGAAGGTTATTTGCATCATTGCCCAGAGCCAAAGGTCAGCATGAAAAAAAGAACTTGTGAATACTTTTATGAAGAAAATCCAAACTGTAAGTTAACAGCCTTACTTAAAAAAATTTTCAAAACTACTATTTTGTTCAAAGTTAGGTTGATGTGGAAACAGATTCCAGATTGTGGAACATGCATGATGTAGAAAGGTCAGGGGGAATGAATATTCAAGATTCAGAGGCAAAGTCAGAGGCATAAACTTCCCACACATTCCATCCAAAGAAGAATTTTTCCTTTCATATTCTGCTGGTAGGGTATTACACACTGGTTGTCAGTGCTAAGCTCCAAAGTGCAAGGTTATTTTAAAAATTTTTCAGTTCGTTCTTCCAAAACCAAATGTCCCCATTGAGCCACTTCCTACTAAGTGGCTGCTTTTTAAATTTGACTCTTGCATTATGACCCATGGTGAGATCCCCTTCAGCTTGGAATGGACCTGTCCACAACTTGGTGTTGGAGGAGTCTCAAGGGAGGCCCTTAACTCTCTCTTCTGCTTGCTTTGAAAATCTGCCAAAGCACGGGGATATTAAGAGCCAGTTCGGCTCTGGAAAAAACTGTAGTGAGTGGCACAGTGTTTACCATGTCAGTGTTTCCATTTGATATTTGAAGACCTTCCATGTTAATGTCTTTTTTTCTAAGAGGTAGCTTAATGAGTGCAGGCTAGGTTTTAAAAAAGTGGAAAACTTCTTGTCTTCTTATGCTTAATGTAAACTGACAGGTGCTACAGACCACACTGTTCATCTTTTACATCAGAGCATCCACACTGCCTCCACCTGTGTACCAACAGAACCACCTTTGCTAGAAAAGGAAAGAAAAATGATGCTCATAATTTACACTGAGAGGAAGTCCAGCTGGGACGAGACCTCTCTGTCCAGCAGCCTAATCTAAGTGACTTGTATGGAGACCTCCAGCTCTTTACTTCCAGTGGACCAGCTCACCTGGAAGTGAAGCCACTTGCAAAGTGCAGCTGAGAAAGGAGCACCAACACTAACGTGCCCCAGGAGACTGCTGAGGGGCATTGATGACTGGCAGCTGCCTCTGCGTCCATCTCCTTCCACAGAAGGCCTGACTCCTTAAAGCTGTGTGGTTGGCTCATGCTCAGCTTGTGGCAGGTGTCTTCCTCTGAGGAAGCCTGATAGCTGACGTGGCTTCTCCAGGTTTCTGGTTAGGGCTGCCGAGGTGGAATGTTTGTAAGGAGCCCTACGGCTGCATTCAGTTCTCCTTGCTGCCAGCCAGGAATAGACAAGAGCACGATGGGACTGAACTCCCTATTTCCATTTCTGAGCTAGCCCTAGGTACCTAGGGTGAACTCAGGGAATAGGCGTTGCTCCCTCTGCTTGCATGGAAATAGCAGTTGCAAGAGCAGCCCCTTTTTTTAAGAAACCTGGAGCAAGTCTGAGAATTTCAGAAGCTGGGCTGATTCTCTCACAGCTGAAAGAAGTGGTTAAGAGGCTAGCAATGCCAAGACTCAGCACTGGAAGAGGAATTCACATGTGACAGGAATTATTTCGTTTGGCAGAGGCGAAGGAGGCAGAGGAATGACCAGCCCAGCAGAAAGCCCGTGTACCTGGTGTGGACTTTGCAGGTCAGCTGTTTCCCTGAGATGTTCCATTTGCTACTTGGACAGAGAAGGAGGTGGGGGTGGAGGGAAAGGGAATGGCCAAACTTAGACAGCTGCAATGAGTACCTGCCAATTTCTATATGATCCACTGTCCACCCCCAGCAAAAGATGTGTGAAGGAGAAGGAACATCTGCACTTCCCTCATTCTTATCTCACCCTGTGGGACTCATAGACAGTTGGTCTAAAGCTGTTGTGACTTATCTTGGGTGTAAGATCAGCACATACAAGCTCTAACTGGCACCCAAAGTGAACCCAGCTTGGTTTTGGCTCTCTCTGTTGCATAAGTTGAGAAGACTTTGATTTGCATCCAAGTAACACCTCTCTGCCACTAACTTGAGTCTGCTCAGATGAACCTCTTTGTAAGGTTCTGCAAAAAAGTAGCCAGTGAGGCTTTGCCAAAACCAAACACACTTTCCTCCCTGGATAATTCTACTGTTCAGCAATGGAAAGTCATGAACACCTCATCATGCATCTCATGGATAAAAAGTGACGTGCTGTGAATCACTGGAATCCCCTGGTCTGCTTGAATATTTCATTTTTTATCAAATGTAACATAAAATGGTGATACAGATCTTTTATTTTTTTTTTCCCCAGAAAGAAAGGTATCGTTTACACATAACAGATCTAGTTTTGCATCCTGTATATTTGCTTTGTTCTTAAGGCCATGGTATGTCTTTTCAGCCACACTTCATATCCCTTTCCACATGTCCTTTTTTTTTTAAATCTGCCATAAAATTGGTGTATAATTTTTCCTTGTACTGCACTGTCTAAATAGAACAGGCCATTGACAACAAACCACATCTTCTTTCACTAGTGATCTTCAGATGTAAAATACAGTGAAAGTAATTGTTTTTCCAATGATAAGAAAGCTTTTTAAATGTATCTGGCATACGGGGAGGTTGCTATATAAACCTTACTTTTTGATTTATTTTACTTCACAAGTAACTTGTCCGTTTTCAAATCCCAGTGCTATTTTCTTCTCTGAAGAAGGTCATGAGAGGTTCAATAATGGCTAAAACATCAGCAATAATTAGGAAAGTGTACTGTTCTCTGGAAATAGTGAGCCTTACAAAGAAACTGATTTTGAAAGTCTATGGTACTTTAATATTGAGGTTAGGATGCAGTTATGGAATAAATTTACAACCAACATCACAATGCTCAGCATGACTAATAATTAGCCAAAAAAATCTTACTAGTAGTTCATCAAGGCTCTTCTTGTGTTTAGAACAAATACAAGTGCCAGGTTTATTTTTACTTCCTTAGGCATGATGTAAGGTTTCTTCCATTGGAAAATCCCCTATTAGTATATTTGTCTGGATTATATAATATGGTCCATGGGGCTTTTTCTTCTTCTGATGACTTGTACCTACGGAATTCACTTTATAAACAAAACTGCCAGCATGTGACTTCAGTGGTTGCTGTGCTCAGGAGTGACCCCTCTGTGACACACTTGTGCCCGAGCTGCCTGTGGGCAGTGTCCAGTCCCATCCTGCTGTCGGTGCACACTGATGGCATTGCTCATGGAGGTCTCTTGACTCATACAAATGGATATATTTTCAAGTGCCTCTGCTTGAAATTTGTTGAGAAAGCCTGAAGGAAAACATGTGTAACTGCTTACTTTCCATGCTTGGCTCTGCAGCAGCTGACAATGGCCCACCTTGTTCCACGTCTGACTCGAGTTTGCGAGATGACAGATGAAGAGGTTGAACACAAAAAGGGGTTGCAGTGATTCTTCTAAAAACAGGGAAGTGGCACTAGATACTCTAGTGAACTTTGGCTCACCAGGGTGGATGGCTGGTTGTGCTAGCTGCAGGATGGGCTGGTTTTCCAAAGAAGCAAGATCAGAAGGTGGGCTGAAGAGAGCAGAGGCTTGGCCTGCAACCATAACCCAGGCCAAACAAAAAGCTTGAGAGGGTATAAAAAGAAGTCTATTAAATGCAATGAATAGTACACCACAGTACTGCATTTTTTACACAGGCTGGGAAAAGGACTTTTTTAAGATCACCTGTAAAAAAGCATTTTCCCCTAGACTTCAAAAGTCAAAGTTAAGAGAAGCCAGGTTTTTTTTCATTGCATTTTTTTGACTGCATATCAGGATGACAGTTCTTCATATCTGATCACTACTTGTATTGTGCTAGAATTGGGGAATCATGATGCTAAATTCTAAAGAGACATACAAGAAAGGATCAAAGTTATCTCTGTTTCAGAGAGCTTAATTATTAAAAAGAATTATGATCTTCAGAGGAAAAAAAAACCCAAAACCACAGTCTCTGTTTTCTATACGTGAAAGGAAAAAGTGTGTGACTTGGTCCAGATAGATTCATTCTGTTTCCATGGATGGGCGGAAAAGGGTCCCTTTCAGCCTCAGCAGTGGGGTGATGAGTCACTGTAGTTCTGCTGGGTTACCCTGTGCTGTGATCTCGGGTTCAAAGGCTGGGACAGAAAGCCTCTTCAGTTCCAGAGGCAGGACTCTGGCAAAAAGTGCAGTAGGTTACTCACTGCAATTATTAGGAATAGATGTTTTGAAATGCAACTCCTAGAAGCTGCAGCTATTTAACAGTCAGACGAGGATGGCTGTGATAGCTGCTCTGCACGACAGATCTCCATCTTCTCGCTGCACTGGCTTGCAAAATTTTCCGCTGCAAAAGCCTGAACAAGTGTCCTCATAATAAAAGGCTGCCTTTGGCCTTGACTCTAGGTAAGACTAGCAGAGCCAAGACTGTGGTTTTGCCACATGTCCTAGAAAAAGAACAGCAAATCTGGGCCATTTTAGGGCTAGTGACCAATTTGTTTCTCAATATTTCCTTCCTCCTCAGGAAGATGAATAATTTGCCCCAAACCTGGACAGCTGCATGATGTTTTCGGAGGTGAACCTGAAGCCTTTGCCTTGCCTTCCTGGGGGAAGTTTCTCTTTTTGCCTACCCTACAAGCCCCAGGTGCCCTCAAAGCCAAACGCAGCACAGACAAACAGCAAGGAGGATGAGGTTTTCGTGCAAGGGCTTTTCTAGAGAGAAAAAAGACAGGAAGGAGCATTTCCCCTCCACTGCTGCCTTGGCCCACTCAAAGTCCTGGGAACACAAATTGGAGAACTGCTAGGTCAGCTCCCGCCATCCACACAGCCCACATGGAGCAAGGGAAGGTCAGAGGTGACGAGAATCCCACCCTCATGGCTCCTCACACGTACCAGCAGCCGGAGTGGACCCAAGTGGGTCTTTAAAGAAGGTATAGCAAGCCCCAGGGATGGTGCCACCTCCAGCAGCTGCCAATCTTTGCGATGGTTGGGCTTGTGCTAAAGACGCAAAGCTTCCACGGTCCCTGCTCAGCCACCACAGCTGCTTATGCAGCTCTGGAGGGCCCAGAGGCACAACATGACCCTTCACTTCCACTCTGGCCTAATTGTGGTATTCCACTCCATCGCAGCATTCGCTGCTTGTCATTTATTAATGTGGTGGTCATTTATTAACATTGCATCACACCCCCCCTTGCTCCAGAGCGCTTCCCTGGAGAGCCTCGCGTGCCCCAGCAGTGCAATAAAAAAGTAATTTCCCCCGTTTTCTGTGGGAAAAGAAAGTGTTGCCTCTGCCAAAGGACATATTTCATGACTGTGTACTAGGAAGGGACTCATAGGCTTGGTGTTTTTTTATTGAGCACTAGTGAGAACCCCCAAGTCCTGTGTTGAAATAAATTTTCAAGGAAAAGCTTGCTGCATACATTTGTAACCTGCCCTCCTCTGCGATGGGCCCTCCAGGTAAGATTGATGCCATTTAGCTCACTGTATTTGAGCCTGCAGGAGGGCTAGGAGGGTGGAATGGGTTCCCTGAATCATTCAAGCCCCACCTTTTTTGTTTAGAAAAATAAACTGGGCTGTGCAAATACTTTGCTGATCACAAAATCTACTGGCAAAATTATTGTATTCTTCATTTTGTACAAAAGGGAAAACAAACGCTGGCAAGGATCACAGTGTGGATATTTATGTCAAATCCAATAAAGGCCAGAAAACCACAAGCACTAGTCAGCATCTGAACTGATATGAAATCAAAAGCCATTTTTATGCAAGTTGGTTGACATAATCTAGAGTAATTCTTAACAAATCCTTTCAACCAGAAAGGGGTAACAAGTTCAGTTTAAACTGTGGGGGATTGCTTCACAAGAATAAGAAGGAAAAATTGAAGGGCAGCATAGAAGGCTGTCTGAGAGTATAAAAATCAAGAATGAATAAAGGGGTTTTAAAAGAGAAAGGGAAAGAGCAGTGGAATTCCACCCATGGAACAGACATTTCTTAAACACACAGGTAGTGTCATGGTGAGGGTGAGATTTGTCACAAACATAGCATGCATTTTCCTGGCAAGCTGTGAAGGCCTACAATAGGAGAAAAAAGGTCTTAAGTGACCAAAATGTGAATGTTCTCCTTTCTCTCATATTGCAGTTCAGCCAGGTTTACCTTGGATGCTCAGCAAATGTTGCACTGCAATTGCTGCTTTAAATTACAATTCTGTAGGCCAAAGGCTTTCAATTGCCCTTCCAGCCACAAAGCAGCTACCGCCACCTTAAAAGATCCAGCTAGGTTACATCTGATGAAGATTTAACAAACTTTTGTTTCAAATCAGTTGAAATATTTACTTTGCAATGTAAATGTCTCAATTTTCAGAAAGCTCAGCACCCAGCATCCTGTTTCCATCTTGTTCTTTCATTGTGAGTGACAAGCATTGTTTCATGGGAGATGAGGTTCAAACTAAGGATAGAAACTGGAGTGTTTCAGCTCCAGTCCACTGAGTTTAAATATTTTAATTTGTTTGTTCCTATAAAAATTCTCAATTTTTCCAGAAAATGTATTTTTCTGGTGGGTTCCAATTATATTCACATACTGACTGACAGCTGGGCAGAGGCACCACAGAGGGGATGGCATTTGAGCTGCCTTGTGGCTAACTCTGGCAGCAGGAAAAGTTCATTGTGTCCTAATCCATAAGTCATCCTTGGTTTTTTTCTGGAATGCTTCTTTTCAAAGACAAACTAACTTGACATGATGATAAATGCTAATGAACTTAAATCACAGAAAGGAAAGTACCTTTTAGAATTTTATTTTTTTTTTAAGACTCAAAGAAAAGCAGATGACCTTTCCAAAGTCCAGTGGGGTAAGGTTCATATACCTCACTCAGAAACAGCTTGTCCTTTTGTTTAAAAAGTAGGTAGGCAGAAGAAGAAACCTATGAATCCTTGTCCAAGATGTACAAATTGATCAGATATGAAGAACAAAGATTGAGCAATATTTTAAATTGTTACTTTATAGCAGAAATGTATCGTGATGTATCATTCTTCACTAAACTTTTTTTCTGGGTTCTACCACCCCATTGTTTGGGTTTCTTTTTAAACAGACCAAAGGATTAAATAGCACTTTTTTAAAATCTGTGACTAACGGATTACTAAAGAACAAATGTGCTGTGCAGAGGGTAAGGTTTTTTTGCTTTCTGTTATCTTTTATTTATTTATTTATTTAGTTATTTATTTATTTTTGTTTTTGTTTTTTAATTAAAAATGCATCCTCCTACTAGAGAAAAGTAAGAAGGAGGCAAGGGAGTTTCTGAAAACCACAGCCACTAGTTCAGGTTCTTGTTACAAGCACATATATTTGTCTCCCTGTCCAGGTGGAGCTGCCCTGGGGTAGGGCAGCTCCATGCAGTGGAGCTTTCATGCAGTGGGAGTGGTATGTGCTGCTCTATGAATTTGCTGGGAGAGGACTTTTCCTGCCATCTTACCACTCTTCAACTCTGAACATCTTTAAATCAGTTGAGTAGGAATCTTCAGCAAGATACGGCCGTAAATTGTGGGGAATCCCTTTTGGGACACTGCATTTGTTGATTCAGGGCGAAGTGACTCAATTTGTTATTTGTTTAAACATTCCATTCACCAGTACATAGCCACATAAAATGTGGAATCACATTCTTGCAAAAATCCTAGAGGACAGTAGGGCACTAACCCATGCCAAATTTCACTTGAACCCAAGCCAGGCTTGTTCAGCTCACATATGCAATGGATTAAAAAAATGCAGTCCACAAGTTACAGTAGATACTCAACAACCTAAATGTATTTAATTTATATCTCAAATTAGGGTGAAAATATTTCCCTTCTCTTCTGCAACCACCTGACAGTGAATGAAGAATAAGGAAGCACAACTTAGTCAAAGCATTTCATTAAAACTAAGGCAAGATTTGATACCAGCCAAACCTTTCCTACAACCTCCTCCTCAAATTCTGAACTAGAGCAGCATTCTGCTGCTGGAGCAGGGCAGCCCAAGGAACCCTGCTTTTCTGGAGAGACATCATCAGTACAGGCAGCATCTCTTCTCTAATATTGCATCACTACCCAGAGGTAGAAATGGTAATGAATGGTAATGGATTCATTTATGGTAATGAACACATAAATATTGTTTGTGAAGTGTCATCCTTCCTCTGTAGGTTACTTTGGTGCAAGACTCCAGAAAGTATTACAAAAATGAAATTGAGTGCTTGGTGGTTTCACTAAAACAGTTGATGGAATATAGATTTTAGAGAGCATTAAAATGAGTGAATTGTTTAAACTCTCCTCACAGGACTTTCCTTTCTATTATTTAGTCTGTTCAAGGTAGGAAACGTTCATTCATATGCTCTGGTAACAATTTTAAACAAACAAACAAATCAGTTAATCTCCCCTTCTATAGAAATTATTAATTATTCTGCTTTGCTTTTGTTAAAGAGATAGTTAAAACATGCAGTAACAAAGCAAGACATTTACTGAAGTTAGAGAATGTTCTGGGGGAAAGCTTTAAGCTTCAAGGGGGAATTGTTTCTAGCTGGAGGGTGTGAGCCCTTCTGAGCTTCTAGGAAGGCAAAAAAAAGTTCCCACAGTGTAAGATGTGCTCCTAATCATAAGTTTTCTTCTTCTTTAAAAATTCCACTGGAAACACATACTTTCAAACAGGGCAGTGATTCCCTTGCCAGGTGGGAAGGCAGTTAGGAGAGAGAGAGTCAGGAAAGCATTATGTGTCTCCCCTACTGTTGTAGGGCTGGTTTGTTAGCCTGTATCCTCAGAATGATTTACTGACATTTCACACAAATTTAAAGGCTGGTCCCAGGACCTTACAAGTCACATTTGATCCTCATCTCAAGGATCTTAACATTAAAGGTGTATTTACTGTATCTACTTTATATTCTACACAAAGCATAGTTTATAACAGGAGGTACAATATCAAAAGGCTGTGCCTTTATCTTTCAAAAGCCAAACGCCCCATTTACATTTTAAGATCATTAGAAGTTGGTTGAAAAGAAAACACATAAGAGAAATTCAGGCAGATATGAGCTGGCAAACAAAGCCATCCTCATTAACAACGGTTAACAAAGGCAAAATATAGGAGCAGGTGGTGGGAGCACAAAAATACAAGAAAAACAGACAAAAACAACATCTCAAAATGCAGAACTTTGATAAGTGGTATAGAGACTCACATTAGAAAGACACCAGAAGCCTGCAAGCAGAAGTGAATTGCCTCATACACTGAGGAGACAGTTACAGGCAGGTGTGACTGGCTGGGAGTAGAGGAGGTGAGATATGCAATTTAAAGAAAGAAAACCAGTTTGATCAGAAATGTCTGGCCAGGTAAGGATATCAGCCAACAAGGTCTAGTAGCTGTAGATGGTGAAGTGTCCCCTGGGGTGGGGAAAATGGAAAGAAGTCTGAGGTACCCTGGAACCAGGAAAATAAATAAGGGAACACAACTACCTTTGGATGCTCTCTAATAGTTTAATATCTTTCTTATATATGGTGCCCAAAACTGCACACAATATTCAGTGCAGAGCAGAGTGGGACAATCACCTCCCTCGACCTCTAAGGTGTTACTTGTTTTGGTGTCAGTTCAACCTGTATTTTTCTCACTGTTTCTGCTCTGTGATCTGAGCTGAAGCATTTCAGTGCAAGTCTCCTCTTGTGTGTTCTGGCAAGAGAGCCGGCTGCCATGGGCTGTGTGTGTTGTGTGGGAATTCCTGCCCATGAGGGAGGAGGGTAAGGCCAGTAGTCAAAGGAGCTGAAGAAATGGAGATGCTCTTGAGGGGGCTAAGCAGGTGGTAGACTTCTAACAGCAGCTTTTCCGAAATCTAAAGTGCAGGAGTTGAACAGTTCCCGTGGTGGCACCTTGTAGCACAATATAAATGTTCTGGCAGAATGTGCTGTTTCCTACCAGGCTCCAAACTGCTATATTTCCATCTGAAAGATGGAAGAAACCTGTTTCTCCTCTGCTCTAAAGAACATCAGCTTGTAACACTTGGTGCACACTTTTTCCCTATTTCAAACTCAGGTTACAGAGATGGAGTTAAAAGTTATTTTGAATTTGCATTTTAGCTGTATAAACTGGTTCTGCTTGCTTACATCTTTCTCCTCTGACTTTCACTGGGAACTACAAAGCCACCAGCTCAATCTTACAGTGTTCTTCTTAGATCTGGGTGATCAGATCAACACTTTCACCATAATAACAACAAAATTCTACTTTTTTTTTCCTTCATCAAACACTCTTTAGGTTCCCAGATTAGTCTTTTAATTCACAGAATAGCTGGTACACTTCATTTTCCTGACCTCATGCTTAGGTCATGCATAGGAAATGGCTCATGGATACCAAGAAATTTTGCACAACTAGGAACAAGGAGCGACTGATCCTTTCTCAAAATATCTGCTATTGGCAAGGGTTGGTCATCATGGCATACAGAAAATGGTACAATTTGTTACAGAAATCATTGTACATAGGTTTAGAAAAGTGATCTTTCCTATTTGGATTTTATACAGAGATATATAACCAGTTGTATTGTAAATGCTTTCACTTCTGTGGGTTTCTTTCCTGTCAATATTAAAGATGTTGCAGCATTCCTTATGAGTCAAAAGTGCCTTGTTTCCTTTATATGGAAAATTCATTTAAAAAAAGAGCTCTCACTACTGTAAAGATCAAGTGTCTATCTCTGGGAGATTGTTACATTCTTTTTTCAGGAGCCAGGGCTTAACAATGCTGTAGGAAAAAAAAAAAAAGATCTATATGGCAAATCTTGTAGTACAAGTTTTTGTGGTTAACCGAGGAACATGTCATGAGTCAAGCCTTTGGAAACAGTTTAGTAATTAAAGACAAATGCTATGACATAACCATTTACACGCAGCAGAAAGATTTTTAGATTAAATCTGGCCTGACCCATTGCTCAGCAAGTGTTATCTGGGATTCTTGAAAGTCATTCATTTATTTACATACTAATTTGGCCCACATGTTTTATTAAAAACAAAAGCCTACATTTCTCAGAGGAGTGAGCTCTAGTCCAGCTCTGGTTAACGAGTTTGGTCAAGCAAGGTATGGACCTGTTCCAATGGGTGCTATATGAAGATACTCATGAAACAGCTGAGAAAGTTTTGGCTTTCAAATACATTTCCCCCTCTAAAATTTATGCTCTTTAAGTGCATTTATTTCAGGTAGATGAATGAGCCCTGTTTAGCTGCACTGTCAATCATGCACTTGCACTCTACACATGGTAAATAAGCTGGTCCATAAAGCTAAGTTGTGGAGAAAACAGCTAATTTGGCTAATTAGCTAAAACAGCTAATTCAGCTGGGCCCTCCCTGAAGGGGAATAGTGTATGAACATAACCACCTGACACCCTCCTATGTGCATGTCAAAATATTGCTGGATGCAAATACTGCTCCATGTAATCACTGAGTGTAAATCTACTTCTTCCATCTTGTTCAGCCAGAATCACCTTGCCACCAGTTCAGCCATCTGAAATGCTTCTGCTGGGGATGTGCTGAAAAGAAGAAAGAAGCTTTATAGGATGGGGTTTGGGAAAGAACTAATGCAACACTTGCTGACAGGATAGTACCAACAAGAGGAGAAGATCAAGGTGTAAAATGCTTCTGACCTGGCATAGCCAGAAGCAGAAAAGTAAAGCTGTAAGATTGATGACTAAAAAAATTTGAATAGAAATAGAGAAAGGATTCTTTTGGCTCTTAAATTCTGGGCTGCCTTCCTCCCCTGCTCTGTTCTTCTCTTTTGTCAGTGAGATGAGCAGTGTGAGCTAATGGAAAAGAAGGGACTGGAAAACAACAAAACACATGAGATGAAGGAGGACTAAATTGGATGTTTCTGCAGGAGAATAGGGACTGCTCCAAATGAAAACAAGTCACCCAAAAAGCTTTTTTTTCCCTAGCCAGAAAGTGATCATGCTCCTTTCATGCAGGGCAGGGAATTTCTGAAGTAGAGTGTTGTAAGCAGCTGTCAGGAAGGAAAGGTTAGGCTTTATTGTAAGCTGGTCCTCACACATAAAAGAAGCTTCTAATGACCTATGAAGCTTCCTCTCCTCAGCCAGTGCCTACTCCCACAGAGACACAAGGCAGAGCAGCACACTGACACTGGGCAGGCGCCCGTGTGCAGGCAGCCAGGGTGATCTGTCAGCAGGCCTTGGGGGGTACCAGCTGTCAGTGCTCTTGTGGGAAGAGAAGCACTTCAGCAGACACAAGCTGAGAAGAAGAAAAAAAAAGCATCGCCTCAGGTACAGGTGAGTGCACAGCTGGATTTCTCTGTGGGACTGGAGCTAGCTGCCGCTCTGGGTGAGTGGAAAGCACTGCCCGATCCCGCTGCTCTGCTATGGAAGACCTCAGCCAGCTATAATGCAGTTGACAGGGTTGAAGTCGCAGGCAAGGACACAGAAATAATTTCCCCCAAAGCCCCAACCTGTTTGGATCTTGTTTTGCAGCACCGCAGTTGTGCCCCCTCGGCCCTGAGGCAGGCGAGCTGGCCGGGCAGTAGCTGTGACTGGGAACTCTTGGCTGGGCAGTGCCACGGCCCCAGTTCTCCATGGCTCACTTCAAGTCCAAAAAGGGGACCCACTCTGCACAGAGCAGGTGCTTTTGCAGGACCACAGCGACACCAGCACAGCTCTTCGAGCAGAAGTGTGCATGACTCCAGAGTCACAGAATCACAGAATGGTTTGGGCTGCAATGGACCTTAAAAATCATCTGGTTCCAAAAGTCAGGGCACCTCATTGCAGTGTGTGCACACTTTAGAAATAAAGAACTAGGGGCCCTAGCCCTAAAACTTCAAAAATAGGTATGAAAGTGATTGCAGCATAAGACAATATCTTCTAACATGTGTTTTTCACTTCTTCATGCATCTGCAGATCAAATAGAGGTGCAGGAGAGTGGGTTTCTCTATTAGATGGTGCAAATTTTCTTTAATTTATTTGCTTAGCAGAGGTGAAATCTGATTCAAAGATGCATTTGCCATTAGTAAGTGCTTGGCAGTGGTATCTAAAACAGTCCTTTTCTATCTGTGGCAGCTTTTACCTTTGCTTAAGCCTCACAAACCCAAGATTTACAAGCTAATGAACCCTAACTGACAATACGTAGACGATACTCTGTGCACTGGCTCTTTGGTGTAGATAACCAAGGCTTGTGAGTTTACTCTCAAACTGACTGCCTAAGCCTGGATATCTGCTGAGATACTTTATCCTTTTATGAGGGTGAATCCAGAGTGCACTGAGTAATGCATAATAAAATTAGTTTGAGAGGGGAAAAAAGAGAGCAAAAAGATAAGCACAGTAAAATAAGCTCAAATGACTTCACTGTTCAGTAATGACTCCTACCAAATAACTGCATTGTAGTTTTATCTTTCCAACCAAGAGTGTGTTAATGCTCTAAAATTAAATCTCTTGTGAAAGTTATCTGGAATTTCTCAAACAAGTTTTAAAGGGGTTTATTTTTTCATCAGAGGTCATGCCTCAAGAATTTGTAGGAATTCCGCCTGGAAAGTAATAATCAGTGGAAACTGGCAGTCAAAGCTAATTTATATTACTCTTCCAGATAAAAATTCCTTCCGTCTTAGACCTGCATTTCAAAAAAGATGATTATCACTCTTGAGAGAATACATCAGTGAAAAAAGAGAAGGAATTACTTAAGAGATGTCTCTCCTACATCTGTAGATTTGGGGTTTAGGGTGGCTTTTTCATAATCCTTCCTTCTGAAATGTGTGAAGGACAGACAAAAGGGCAGGAAAGGGAGAAGGAGAGGTAGGTATGAGGAGACACCAATGCAAGCTTAAGAAATCAGCTGCCAGGTAATTCCCCAGGAATTTCAGAACAAGTGACTTCAAAGCAGATTCTAAGACACTTCACCAAATAGAGATGCTAGAGCCTGGTCTTTTGTTTTTTAAATTATGCTTGTGGTGTCATACCTCATCTGTCACTACTGTATCTGCCTTTATGGCAGCACTCAGCCTGATAGGTTAACTGCTGCTGGAGGAAAAGTAAAACCATCTCTTCTTAACTTAAAAAAAGATTCCAACTTTGCATGCTGGTGGGACAGCTGTCACTCACTGGCTCTTGAACTCCTCCCCACACCACCAGCACTAGGCAGAGGCTGAAATGGCAAAGCTCCTGATGCATTTACAGAGCAGATCCTGCACCTGTCTGACACCATGTGTGAAAGAGATTCAAAGGAGAGTGCGCTCACAAAGTCAGAAGAGCAGGAGGTGGGATGCAATCAAAATGAGGGCATAGTTGGCAATGACACCTGAGGTGTCTGTCCTGTGCCTTCACATGTGCCTTTTCCATATGTTGGCCCTGCTGGCAGACACTGCTGCCTTCAAAGTCCCAGACTGTGGTCAAAAGTGGCATCAGTGCATTCTGGTGTTTGGTGTTCATCCTCTCCTGTAGGGCAGCACAGAGGGATGGGCAGAGCAGCTTGTGCTTGGTTTGTCAGCAGCCTTGCAGCTGAAGCTCTGATCAGCTGACAGCAGCACCAGCTCGCAGGACCTGCTTGCAGAAAAGCATTTCAAACGACCCCACACAAAAGCAGCACGAGGCTGTTTGTTAACTGGATCTCAGCCTGAGATGCTGCCAAGTGCTACCCAGCCCATATGCACATCACAAACCAACAGGGTTTTGCTGTTCTCCTGCACAGTCATGCTAGATCAGATAGTTTCCTGTTCAAGCACAAAGCTGATCATTTGTGAATATAGGAAGCCTTCTATTTATTACAAATTGAATCTTTTTTTATTGTAATGTTCCAACAGGTTTCTTTTCCTTAAATCTGCCAGTGTCACACTCATGTGTATGTGTGTGCATTTATTTTTGCCCCAGAATTCCAAATCATAATTTTGGTGTAAGGCCATCAATAACCCCATGAGCTTCAGAGAGTAGGTAATCCTTTAGGAGTGGAAACAGAAGACAGATTTGCTTCCAATGGTGAGCTCATTCCTAGGTCACCATTGAAAGCAGAGAAAGAAACATGCTCCAAAATAAACAATGGTTTGAACTCGAAAGCGTTTTTCTTTTAGGGTGCCCAGCTTTGCATGAAGGAATTCCCGAGAATTCTCCCCGACTGTTTTGAGGGCTGTTCTGGTTTCCCAGGTCATTAGTGTGCATTTTCAGGAAACACTGTGACAATGCACTGACTCTGTGATACACTTTGAAGAGCAGCGTTTAAAAGAAATATGTGAACAGGTCCTCACAGGCTCACAGTTGCAGCTACTTGGAGGAGTGGGGAACAGGGGGCTGGACACAAAACCAGTCAGGAACAATGCAAATAAAGACCATGACTTAGTGAGTGAGACAAATGCCAGTGAGTGCCAGGCAGTTTAATTTCTTCTAACCTAGAGGTCAGCAGCAGCTATTGGCTAGCAGATAAATGTGTAGACATGCATTTGTAGACACTTGGAATCCTTTTCCAATTAATAAAATATTAAATAAGCTGCGTTAAATGAAACACAGTTCCAGGTAGGTGGCATAGACCTGATTAATGAAAATTCCAAAGTGGTTGCCCTTAATAAAGCAAGAAAAGGCACCTGCTTGTGAGGGCCACACACGTGAGGAGTACCAGGCTGTGTAGTACCTTGTGACAACTTCCGGGAGGGACTCCTTACCAGACTGAGTGATTTCTGTGGCAAAGGAAATCCCACATGTGAAAAAACCAGGCACTTTTCCAGTGACCTGGCTTTCATTCAAAGAAATATGTGCCTTTTGGAATTCCAGGTCAGTGGCTGGTAGGATATGGGTTGCCTCTGATTTTAAGGCAGATAGTTGCCAACTGGAAGCAGCAGGAGAACCAACCCCCCCCCCGCCCCCCGACAGAATGAAGTATTTCGTTTATAAAGAAGGAGAATAAACAGTTGGATGAGGTCAGATACTCCCAGTGGAGGACTCCAACACAGGAAATGGATGGACTCATCTGCAGTGACCAAGCAAACCCTTTGTTGGTAAGTGAGGTCAGGCAGGAAGCAGGATTCACCTCTAGACAAGCACATGGACAGTGATTGTGGTGGAGTTATGGTCCTTTCTCTGAAGGGACAGAGGATGGGAAGGAATTAACACACATATTAACCAAGTGTAAGGTTTTTCACTTGCATTTTTAGGTGTTTAAAAATCAGGGCACTTTGCTGCTGTTGGGAAATAGGCAGTCTTCAATTTTTCTTTAGAGTTGGATGCCAAATTATGGGAGAGGTCTTTTCAGAAAAAAAAAGCAATATGACAGTGTTGCACTAATTTGTCTTGGCTTTATGAAATTGGTCTTGCTGATTTTTTTTTCTGAAGTTGAAATTATAGTATGTCTTTCCTGCATTTTTTGAATGAAAATGTTTTATCATTTGATAAGAAAAACTGCTCTTCATTTCAAATATCACCTACTTTTAATAAGCTAAAAAAAAGCAAATTTGAAACAATGGAAAAATAAGAGATCAGTGAATAAGAAAAGTTATTCATACATTTGTTTCAGAGACCTTAATCTCAAATTACCCTCCTGACTCACGCTCAGCTTTGTCCTGGCTAGGCTGAAGTATGCTTATGGGGTTGAAAGCTGGGTCCACTGGGGGCCACCTTCCTCCCTGCTGAATGGAGGCACAGGAAACTTGTCTTAAATGTATTTCCTCCCATCCATCCATCTGCCTCGGAGACAAGGGGTGGCCTCCATCCAACTCATTCAGCGATCTGCTCTCAAAGGCCTTTTAAAATATGCTGTCAAATAAACAGATTATTTAACTCCTGCTAATCAAATCAAATAACCCATAACTATCTTTAAAAAATAAATACTTTCTCACACACTGATTTCTTCATTCTCAGCTCTCTAACTACACCTACCATCACTATCTAGGGCTTTGTAACAATAACCCCCCATTCTCTTTATAAGAATAATGGCCACGATGAAGATTATTTTAACAAAATAATACAGCTATCGAAAAGAATCAAATCATAAAGATGCATAAACATTAAATTTAACAGATAAGTCCTCACTGGAGATAATCAAGAACGATCTGGACACAATCCTGTGCCATGTGCTCTGGGATGACCCAGCTTGAGCAGGGAGGTTGGACCAGTGACCCACTGTGGTTCCTTTCAGCCTGACCCATTCTGTGAAAAATTGTTTAAGAAGAAAAATTGTTTAAGAAAAATTGTTTACATGCCCCCGCCCATATTAGAGTTTGGACAGAGATCACCTCAGAGAGATTACAGGGGATCTGCTGAGACCAGCCAGATACTCTTCCTGCAGAGGATGGCTTTCCTGGATTGTGACTCTCCTGGTAGAGACACTCTGAGCTGCTGGGAGGAGAATGGCTTGTGTTTGCAGTCACTGCTGGGAAGGGGAAATGTGTCAGTGGTGTTGTGGCAGTCTGCTCTTTCCTGAATGACTTGCCACCCTGTCCTTGACTTCTTGTTCTTCAGGGCTTCCTTTGTCACCAAGGTTCTGCACCATTACTGTTGGTCATGATTAATTACTTCTTAAATGCCTCAGTTTGAACTGCAATCAGTCTTCTCTGAATCATTCTGATCGTGGGAGAAAAGCCTGTCATGGCAGGACTGAGAAGAGACTCTGAATTTCCCAGTATACGATAATTGTTTGGGTTTTATAACATTTGCTGTTCTAAGGGGTTAAATGAAGAGATCAGCCATGACTAATGATCCTTGTAGGTTCTTTGTAGACCCTGGGACTGTGGGCTTGAGACCTGGGCTTCAACCCAAGCTCTCATTTCTCATGCTGCTGTGTGGGTCTGACCTGCACCCCAGTGGGGGTAGGCAGAGGCAAAGCAGCTCCTCAGACAGGCAAATAAAAATGCAGTTTTAGGACATGTTTGAAACAAGTTATTACTGCCACAATCTTTGGATGGTCATGTAGAGGATTTAAGAAGATTGGTAAGGCTAACAAGCAGCACAGACAACATCTTTGTGAACATTCAAAAGTCCATTTTAAGTCTGTTTCTGTGTTTTCAGAGCAGACAGCATGTGGGATTTTTTTTTTGCTTTCTAAATCTTTCTTTCTTCCTTCTCTACCCTGACTACTGCAAAAATACAGTGAACTCTTCCCTCTGTATTTTTGTGCTGGGCTCCCACTCTCCAGAGCACCTTTGACATTTGTACCTGCCTTGCAGCAGAGAGCTGGACAGTCGGCTGAACAACCTATGTTCTGTATTTATTTACTGCCAGAGTGCTCCCGGCAAGGTCACCACTCAGGGGGAGGAGAGAGATGGTCACCCTGGAACCTCTGGCAAATGACTTTATGGGTGATATAATCCAGTCGCAGATCCTGATTTATGGAAGGGAACTGGGCTGTGATGAGCAAATTACAGCTCCCACCACATATTCCAGCTTCTGCGTTCAGGCAGGAGCTTTCAGGGATTAATTTGTACTTCCCTGAAAGCAGTAACTTTTCCTCAATGGGGAATGGGACGGAAAGAAAGAATTTTTTTCTCTTATGTTAGGATTTTTTTGAAAGAGAGCAGGTAGGATGAAGAGAAGTCACTACAGTTCAACTCCGGGGGTTTTTTCTGTCCCACCAGTCTGTTATTTTCACTCCTCCTTTCTGCCTGTTCCCAAACTGTTGCTGTCTGCACCAGAAGGTGAATCAGGGTTTTCCTTTGTAATTACATCTCAATAAAGAGTCATGGGTACATTGTCTCATACTGTCCTGCATCACTCTGAATCAACTGGCAAAAACTTCTGTAAAAACACCTGAGACACATCTAGGAAATTATGGCACTACAATGATAATAAGGTGACGATTTTGTTCCAGTTCCTTTCTGGATACTGGTGATACATAAGGGGAGGCAGATCAGACCCTGTTTTAACAATTTCTGCAACCTCAAGTTATTTTCACCATTTGTTTCTGTCTAGGTTCAGGACCAAAGATGCCATTACAACATTTAAAATTAATTCAAAGGTGTTTTAGGCAAGGGAAGCTACAAAAATAAAAAAAAATATCGTCTAATTTTAGCTCAATTATACATTCAGGATTAAGAGACCCATTCCAGAAGGCACTTGACTTAAAAGTAGTTTTAAAGGGATGACAGACATAGTGACTGCAATGGCACTTCAGGTTAGGGGTAAGAGATTAAAAATGAGAATATTTTTAAAGATTAAAAATCTTGTACATTCATATGGAAAAAAACCTCTGAGAATTACTCATCACTGGTTCTGAGATCTACAACAACTTAATGAATTAATATTTTCTATATAAGTGTTAAAACATACTTAAAATTCAACAGTTATTTTCTGAAAGACAGAATTTGTAATGTGCTTTTAAAAAACAGACAAATATAACCCAAACCAAACCAGGAGAACCAAAGAGTTTGTTATTTCCCAACTCACTGCAACTCTGCATTTCAAAGCTTCATCTTGGCTATTGTACCACAGGAAGGTCAATATCTGGATTACAAAAGAAAAGGAAAAAAAATGAATAGCAAACATGGTTTCTTGGATGAAATCTTGTTTCAGATAAGGAGTGATTGTGTACTTTTTTAACATTTCTGTGTAGGAAGAAGTAAAATGATTACTGCAGCACTTAAAAATAAGTGATATTATATTGATTTTGGAAAATAATCATAATTTGATTTGAGCAATTAAATTGTGGTGGTAGCTCTGCCTAAGGTTAGGACATGGAGCTGTAACAAGGCTGCTGGTTTAAATACCTAATTCCTCCTGTGACTCACGGACAAGTCTCTTAGTGTTTTTATTCTCTCAGAAAATTTTGTAAAACTTCCCTTGATAATAGCAGCACTGGTAGCTGAGTTACTGGTATTTCCCAGGAGGAGATGCAGCATCTGTATCATATTTTCCTTGTCTGCTGATATTTAATATTATCATCTACTATCATCTACCTCACGCAAATGCTTTGAAACTCAGCAGATTAATGATGATATACAAAAACAAAGCAAAACAATTTTAATCAAGGGTCAGATGAAAGCTACCACATGTGAGCTAGAAAGCGTTAATCATGTTTTATCATTAGTACTCTGGTACTCCATGATTGGCAATAAAGTTTTATATATAGTCCCCTCTCACAATCAAGGACACCATGAGGAGTTCCAGCTGAGAAAATCTTATTAAATACTGTTAAGGTATTGTCTTTAAATAAATGGAAAGGTCTGCAGTGAGTGGCTAAACCGAGACACTCAGCTTGCCCTGCAGACTAGACAAACACTCAGGAAATGACTGAAGTGGGACATTCATGCTCACAGAAGCTTGAAACAGGGACAGAAGTCAGTGGGAAAAGCTTCTGGGGTTTGGATGACTGGCTGTGGTCACTTCACATTGTTTTCCATTGCACTCACCACTTACTTTCAAAATACCCTGTGGCACGCAATAAATAAATAAAAAATTAGTTCAGAGCCTTTACAATAAATTCTAATGCTTAAACCAGACCCATGAGGGTAGGAATTCAGTCACATAGTTGGGGGCTGAATAACTTCAAATGTCGCTCTGTGTTTCTGTAACATCTTCAGAATGAACAAAAAATTGCAGTTCCTGTAGGAAGAATGCAATATTTTGTTTTTCATTAATGCCTCCTTTGTCAATAGTGTACCTGTTCACAGTAAACTGTCCCATTCACTCACTATCCTTAAAAAGTGCTGCTGAGAAGACAGACCAAACCAAAGAAAATGAATGTTATTTTTTAAACCTTTTTCCATTGTAAGAGAATTCATAGCTCTATCCCTGGACAGTTTCAGCCTTTACCTTTTGGGAGTTTTTGAGAATACTCCATGAGGTGGGTGCTTTACAATCTGTATCACCTAATTGGATTTTTCTTTTACCAGCTGCATTTTAGAATTAAACTCCTGCCGAGGCTGTCAGATTTGTGTGAAAGTGACGCTGCTTTCCTTTTTTTATCAGACTTTGTAACAGCTCCATCATTTACTTGTGGCATGAAATACATGCTTGCAGCAAATATACTCCCTTTGGAACAAATCATGTCCTCTAAGGAAGGTGGCAATTTTCTGATCCTACAGGAAATCACTGCTGCATTTTCATGGAAATATATAGTGTCTTTGGGAACTAGATTTTGAACATATTAGAATTACATTTCAATGGCTTTCAGGTGCTCTTCTAAGGATGCAGACATGTTGGAGCAGGTTTTTCAAAAAGTGCCTAGACATAAAGGAATCATTTCTCTGAAAGAAAGTTTTATTAGGATCACACTATTTCTGTCTCTGTTGGTGATTAAACATAAAATTTAATCCATAAAACCTTGATGAACTGGCTCTCCACATAAAAGATCTCAAAATATTTTGTAATATGCTAAACAACCTGTTCTCTTCCTCCACCAAAATTTCCTAGGTTCTGTGGACAGCAGGGTGAAATTTTAGGCTGAAAAATATTTTCATCTTTCTTTTATTTTATATTGACTGTGTAAAAATGCTGTTTTTATGAAAAAAGGACAGTGACACTTAAAAACCTCAGCCTCACAGAAATCGTATGTGATTTCAGCCACTAGGACCTAAGGGAATCAGAGAAGTGAGGTGTGGTCTTTTCGAAGTTTTTTTACTTCAAATCATGTAATTAAACATATGGGTGCCTGTCTTGAGACATTATGGACGTTTTAGAGATTTAATCAGGGAAAAAGGTTTATGGCAATAACCTAACTGGATCTACGACATGTTGTATTGTCTCTTCTTTGTCACTGCCTCACTCCTCCTTGGAGCTTAAGCGACACTTTGTAGTGCTTTGTCAAAATCCCGGCTGCACAAAGGCAGCTATGTCCTATTCACTGAGGGACTGCAGATCTGTTTTGTGTGGAGCTACTACCGAGCTAATGTGCTGTTGCTGCTTTGGAAAGCTGATATATGTGTCCTGACACAGCCTTCAGCTGAACAGCCAGGGGACTGAAGCTGCTTTAGTGCCCTGAGCAGGGGTTTTCCCAGGAAGGAGGCAGGCACATAATGGAGATGCTGATCCACCGTACTTCTGATCTCCCCTGAATGTCCTTACTGCTGCAGGCAAAACTCTGTGCTTATTAATCCTTGCCTGTGCACAAATAATGCTTGGTTTCAGCTAAAACTACTTTGAAGGGTGTAAATTAGCATTTTGCTGATAACTGAGTTTGTGATCCTGCTATTTATCCAATGAGAAAGTGGATTAGGATCATTACACAGAAAGCACCTGCAAAACTAGATGGCAATGATCATCGTCCTCAATGCAAATACAATTTCACTAATCATAGAGTAGAAAGTATTCATTCCACACTCTGCAAAAAGACATAGATCATGCAAAATTATTTTTTTTTAATTCCACCTTACTAAAATTTGAGAGCACTTTGCCAACAATACAGGCTCTTGGCAAGATAAAAGTTATGCACAAGGAGCAGAAACACTTAAAGAAAAGAAAGACAGCTCTACTGTCTTTTGTCTTTCTTCTTTCCACAAATAGTTTTGTTCATTGTACTCTCATTCAAAGATTCTGACTGCAAAGTATTTGAAGTTAAGATACACATGAAAAGCAGTGAGAACACTGAAGAATTCAGTAGTCATCACCACCCCTGTTATGACGATGCTGTTGTTATTCTGCTCTGTAATACAGACTACAAACTGGGGAGGGACCTCCTGGGCTCTTGGGCCTCTCAATAACTGCATTATATGAGCTCCTTTCGTAACCAACCATGTTCCCACTGAAAGTAGGTCAGTGTTTCACCCCTTTCTCCTGACTAAAAGACTGTTCCAGACCCCACACTTAAGCATCTTCCGAAAGCTTCCTTTGTTCATGAATTGTTCAAGCTCATTTGTTCATGGGCCAAGAATATCCTCTAAGTAATTCTTTCCTTTCCCCTTAATCCCCATGACTGGCTCACACAGATCAGCCATCATTCCAATTTTTCTGTGCTGGACGAACTAGGGTTTACCCTCCCCTCCCAGAACATGCATGCTGTAATCTAATTAATCTTTCCAGAGCACAGATTACCAGAGCTCTGGAGTACAATTTTGATGCCATCTCACCAGAAGCCTTCATGGTGGTGGCGTTCCTTCTGTTTTTTGAGATCCTGTGAAGCAAATAAGGTTGAAAGCTTCCCAGAAAAGTTTATCAACAAGGATATCAATATCAGCCAGCTCCTTACATTCTAGGGAATTTTAGAAATGTGAATCCCTACTTGATTGAAAATACCCTGTATAGGATGAAAGGGACATCGTCCTGACCAGACCTTTAACTGATTAACTACTCCCATTATAGGCAATTTAATGCTTTTTTCAGTTTTACCTGTCATTTAGCTAGCGGGCCAGGAGTTGGAAGGCAAGTTTTGCTCCTGATTCTGCAGTGCTCCAACAGCAGCATTGTTTGGAACAAGTTCAGGGATTCATTTGAAGGTAGTTGCACAGTAACAGCGAATCACCCATTCTGCCTCAGCTCTCCTCTTAGGTCAGCAGGTGAACTAAAGGGCAAAGAATGAGTTAAAAGGCAAACATATTCAAAGTAGACATTAAAAAATTCAGAAAGGTATTAAATAAAAAATAAGATTCATAAAAATAATCCAAGTTCAACTGAAAACATTCTGTTCACATAAGAAGCAATGTGTTGCTTCATTCTTTAGCTAAGTTTTTAAGACATTATTTTCCTCTAAAAGCTGAGATAAATTTTTGACTGAGCCTTGCTGATGAGTTAGTAATGAAAAGTGGCTAGCAACTTAAAATGGAATGTAAAAATAAATTGCATTTCAAAAAGTCAAAGAAATGGGCATTTCTCAAAGGAAATCTTGCATTTGAAAATTTCTCATTGTGAAGTACTTGGATGTTTTCTAATCATTCCTGTCCTCTTTGGGATACAAAGTGTGTGTAAAAAACACTGCTGCTCAGCTATAAAGAGGGCAGGACAATGCAACCCAACTTCAAGGTCATGGAATACACCATCTGACTTTAGGCACTGACTTTGCTGCCATATGAAGGCCTCTGCAGCTGGAGAAGTTTGCAAATGTGGTTACAAAACCCCCAAGGCAGCTTCTTCTACAGGCAGCCTGCACAGCTGGGGGGTTACCCAGAGAACATGGGAAAGCCACTCGTGTTCTCATCAGTGAACTGACTGCTCCGAGTCAGGATATGGCTTTTCTTCAAAGCCTGTAATTGTTAAAGAGCAAACTCTATTCTGTGCTGAGGGAGCTAGCAAACTTTCTCTCAAGATTTAGTTTATTCTGGGACTTTAAAAATATTTGGATGGGTCTGAATAGAAATTAGGCAGAACGTCATCTGGAAGATAACTTGTTCTGTCACGTCTTTTGGAAAAAAAATTGCATAATGTCCCTAAGTTAAATATGCCCCCCCAAGTGCTGTAATCCTTCATTAACACTCCCCTAACAGCTGTCTGATAAAAGCACCCCTAACCTGTTACAAGAAAAAAAACCAAACCAAACCAAACAAAAAAAGCCCCTCGAAATTTTTTACTTGGCTCTCTGGTGTTCATGAACACAGGTTTTATGAAAACTGCCTGGTCAGTACGTAAGTCAGGTTTGATTAGGTGTTTGAATGAATAAATGGACCATGAACACACTTTTACACATGTAGAAATAGAAAATATTCACCGGCAAGACTTGTAATTGCAGTTATGGCTATGCAAAAGGGGTTTGAATCATCTTTATTGGGTTTGGTTTATCTTCGTATTTACTCATCTCTGTCTCAGAGGAGGTATAAAAAATAGACAGAATTCTATTTCTTGATGTTTTTTTTTCTTTTTAAAGCCTCTTGCCCTTTGTTCCTCTCTTTCCTAATTTACTGCAACAAAGCCTCAGGAGCCATGGACTTCTGCTCTGCTTATACCTCCATTATTTTCCTGGAGAGATGCATTTCAATGCAGAAAACTTTTCATAAGTTTCAAAACTTCACATCTTCAACCAAGGTGTTGAAATACCTGCTAAATGTTCCTCTGTGGTCCTCCAGAAAAACACAAAGCGCAGATTTTCAATCATAAACTGTAACACAAAGCAGGCTATCACAGATTCAAAATGGAAGAGAAATGAAAGTCAAAATCAAACATGGCTAAGCCCATGTCTAAGCTTGCCTCTTGATGAAATGAGGTAAAAGGACAAATGACAAATAAAAATTAAGTCTTCCCTCACCGTTCTTAAAATGCACGTCCTGATCACCCCTGGAATGAGGGGAAAACAATGAGATGCAAATTCAGTATGAGCACCATTACCATTGTCATACAGCCTATGGTGATGCTTCTGTGGTTGCCAATGCTTTCTTTTAAATGTACATGTTGCACCAGAGCTTAATGGTAGAAGGGAGTGTGACTCCTTTAACCAAACCAAAAAAGATCCTGTTCCACAGACCTAAATGTTTTGAAGGGTTATTATAAGTGGATGAGTGCGGTTTTGTTTTAAAATCCTGTTCCACAGTAACCAATAGGTCAAAATTGGTTTCAGTCAAGAAATGAATCACAGAATGGTTTGGTTTTGAAGGGACCTTAAATATCGTCTAGTTCCAACCCTCCTGCCATGGTCAGCGACTGTCTTCCACTACACCAGGTTGCTTAAAACCATGTCCAACCCGGCCTTGAACACTGGCAGAGATGAAAGAAAACACCCAAGCTTAGAGTTACCCCACCAGTGCTTACTGCTGGTGAAAGATTTTACCCCTGTAGATCTGTTTAGTAACATGGCTATCGTAATTAATTAGTTTTCGTTCTAATTTCTTTCTTTGCTAGAGAAGTTCTATACTTCAACCATGTCTTTGGCTTATATTTTTAAGACCAATGACAAAGAGAACAAACAATTGCTTCATGCTGACCCAAAGCAATTAAGAAAGTGAGATTCCAGCAGTAAGCAAATGATGCAGGTAGAGAGAGCACACAAAATATTCAGTACAGATGGGTGCACTACAAGGGAGAAAGAGAAATAATACGGAAAATCATTTATATTCCCTGCTTTTCTACAATTCTCAAAAAAATTTACTGTGTTTACTGTGATGTTTTCTAACTCTTATTTGAAATATTTTTTGCTCAGCTTATCCTTAACTTGCACTACTTTTGTGTAAATCTGTTTCAAAAACAGCCCTTAGCAACCATAATTTTATTTCCTGTACTGCCCCTTTCTAATTCAGTTTAATGCTGGTGGTGCCACTGTCAGATGAAGCCAACCATAGTTTAACAGCTGTGAGCTTATTATCCAGTCATTTGCTGAAGCAATGAGCTGGAAGCTTTTTTCTGCATCCTACCAAGAAGTTGCAGAAGGATGGTAAGGTAAAGTGGCAAACCTAATTAATGATTTTGAGGGAACATGTGGATTTTAAAGATACAATGTTTTCAGCAGTTGGAAAGCAATGTGTGCAATCAGCTGGTTCCAAGGGGTTCAACACAAGATTATTTGGTCAAGAGAAGATATTTCTGACATTTCAGAAAAACAAAATGAAGGTGACTGATTTCTACCACCAGTAGAGAGATCCACTCACACTGAAAATTCAGGGAGGTTCCCGGATTTTTCTTGCTTTGGAGAAGGTAATTGAAGCTGCACCAAGCATAAAAATCAACAACTGTCTATCACACCCAGGATGAAGTATAAGCTACCGAATATTAACCTAAGAAACACTCAGAATTAGTCAAAGAGCTTAAGGAGCTGATGGACATGTAAGCATCTTCTGAAGCTTTACAGGATACCTTACACCCATCAGAGGGCTGAGTTTATCAGTGACTACTGCTGAGGATCGACTTCCAGAACTTGTTTTCTGTTTCTTCTCTTGCTTTTTGCTTCCTGTTGTCAAGAATGACTACTCAAGCTCAGCTGCCATGGCTCTTCTTCACTGGCCTTCGCAGTAAGTCATCCCGGATTTCTTATTTTTCCACAGTGTCGAAGCCCCCCAGGTTTATTTGTTCTCAGGCTTCATACTGTAGCTGAGGGCTCCACTATGTGCAACATTTCAGCCTCTACAACCATATTATTTCACTTCCTCCCATGCAGTGCACCCATCTTTATTGCAACAGAGTTTGAAATCTGTTCCTTTCTTTAGATCATAAACTTTGTCCTCCCCTCATCAACCCCAGCATTTGGCTGCGTGCTACAAAAATTCATTCCTTTCTCAGTGACTGGAATACATACCACTAATTACTGGGAATAACCACAGCTGAAATAATTAACTGACACCCCAGTCAGAGTTTGGGGCACCAGACTGTGAGATAACAAAGAGAAAATTCTTGTCTGGTGGAGCTTGAGTCAAAGAATTTAGTGAATGACATAAGGTAGCAAAGCCTGCAGAGAGTAGGTGGAAGCAAAGAAGTGATTAGATTGTGATGCTGCATTAGAAGCAGTAATCCCAGAATTAACATTTCTGACATGGAAAGACAAATCTTGCTCTTATAGTTACATCTTATTCTAGATTGATGAACTGAGAAAGTTTTATGGGAAATTCCATGGAAGAAGGTAATAAAGTGTCCCAGACTAAGCTGGGTATCTCAGCAGAGAAGCTGCAATTGCCACCACAGCTGAAATGGGAAATTATGACCCCAAACCACATAAAATAAAGAAGCCTAGACACAGACCAAGTTTTTTCTCTTTGGTCTGGAATAAATGCAACAAAGGGGATTATTCCAAAGTATCTTGCTGCCACCAGGTAAATTACTTTAAAGCCACAAGGTCATGCTTTGGAGAGCATAAAGACAATAAAAAATAGAGAGAAAACTCTGCCAGACCGTCCCACTGGTCTTAAGCTGACAACAGGCATGCTACAAATACACACAAATCATATGAACACCACATTTTATAGATCACCTTTCGCTATCTAAGGGAAAAGTGAAATCACAGTGAGGATCCCCGTCATGAATGAAGGGTATTGAAGTAGCCTACACGTGCCCTGGTATTGCCAGATGACATCATAGCATAGCTCAAGATGGATTTCACATTGATGTAAAGCACTGTTTAATTTCAAAAGTGTAGGTATCTAACAGCTCTAAGACTTGCTTCATGGACATTAAAAGAAATGTTTACTTTTGCTAGCAATTACTTGACTTTCCCAATTATCCAGAAAAATGACCTCATTGTAGCACATAAATGTGCATTGGAGACTCTGTATGTAAGCTATAAAAAATATGGCTTTTAAAAATAGATATGCAACAGGACTGAGATACTTGAGCCCGAGACACATGCAGTAGTGAGAATGAAGGGAACTTTTCTACAGTTGTTACCAATCAAATCACACAGAACATTTACAAAAACATAAGAATATCTCCCAAAATGTTTATAATGGTATCTGGCTTATTTGCAGATAACCAGCCAGGAGTGAGGAAAATGACCAAGCTTTTGCACTGTGTGAAAAACAAGACTTTACCTCCAACTTCCTCCTACAGCCCTTAGACAGCTCTCACTGTCTGCTTTGTGCTGGCACTTTGTTATGCTCCACCTTGCCAGCACATAGATAAGATCATGGGATGGGACTTTATTGGATCAAAAAAAAATCTCAGCTACTGCCTCTCTCAGGCTCTAAAATGAACATAGAGAAACCACCTGGGGCTTTCATTAATTCCACTTACCTTTAAAACTTTCTGTCAATGACATTTAGACATTCCTTGCTGCAGGTTTAGTAGGAAGACAGCAGCTCTAATGTTCTTCCTTGGAAAGGTATTTGGTGCCTCAGTTTGAAAGGTTGACAGGGCCTCTGTATTTACCATCAAGACAGGCACTATTTGAAAGTACTTTTCTTGGACAAGAGGCTTGTGATAGAAACTAGTATAAAGCTAAGTAAATGCCTGCCTGAAATAAAATGAACTTACCTGTGCGTGAGCTGCCATAAAGTGGAGAAGTTAACAGACATTTCCTAAAAATTGTTTTGTCCTTACTTGCAACCCTCCATCCTCCTCCATTCAACCAGTCTTGTAAATCCTATGGATTCAATCTGTGCAAATTAGGAAAGAGTAGGCAAAGGCTGAGAGATGATCAGTGATGCCAGCTACAAACTACTTCTCACAGTCTTCAGCAGCCTAAAAGAGCCACATAGGCAGTAGGTGCATGCATGTGCAATACGTGTGTGTGAAAAATATGAATCAGCTTACTAAATATTTATAGGGTTCAGATCAGTCCTGTAGGTATTCATTCTTGCATGAGACATTGCATATATTTTCCTAAATAAAATAATACAGTGGAGACTGAAGGGATAAACTCAGGGGTGGCACTGAAACGTATGATGCAAACGTAAGCTTTCACTACTGTCACCTTCTAACGCCTCTCTGTAAAATATTAAAAGGAAAAACTCTCATCAAAAGAAGTTTGCATCCAAGGTTTTGACAGAGCTGGTTAATATGCACAGTTGTCCCAATAAATCATTAAATGTGTTTGCAGTGAATTCATAAATCACTATGTGAGGCATTGAAATAACTGGCACTACTGTTTTGGCTCAGTTGCCAGTTTTACATCAGGGACTTATTTTCCAGTTTTTTTTCCTCTAAGTCACTGTAATCATGGGCTGCAGTTGAATCTAAACTGAATGGCATGCACAATAAATATGCTCCCTCACTGAGATCATGCAAGCACTGTAAAAGAAAACAGTGGAAGGCACTGAAGTGGTTCACACTGTGACCTTTCATAAACCAAGAAGAGAAAAACAGCAGAAGAGCAAAATTTGTCAGATTTATCTGCCCCTTTTGGTTCAGTAACAGAGACTATGTTTGCTGGTCTTGTGAGGACATCTATGGTGCAGGAAGAAGCCTTACCTGAGCAGGAAAGAAATCCCAGCTCGAAGCCTTCTTTCATCCACTCACAGATGCAACCCTGCTGTGTGTTTGTTTACAGAATCTTCCATCTAAAATGACGACCCTTTTATGCAAAAGGAGACAGTGGAGAGAGAAGACACTGACTTGCAAAGTAAGCAACTTGCTTGGAGCCTAAAGACTCATTCTGTACCTCAACAGCAATCCTGCCTGTCATTGCCCTGTTATTGCTTGAACTTATGCCATGTAAGACCCACAAATCTTCAGAAAACAAAATAGCTACAAATGCCAGAAGGGACATTAGCATCTCTCAGTCTCTTCCAAATATAAACAGCTACAAATCAAAAGCTGATCTTACAAAGTGCCCTTATCAGTGTTTAAAAACAATCAGGGTCCTATAACACAAGGTTATCTGCTTTGGATTGATTTTGGTTCTCGCATTAACAACAAATACACTGAGCAGCCCAGAGGAAAGTGAGTCAGACAGCCCAGAGAAGACCTGGTTTCTGATCCCAGATATGCCTCCTGGCTTCCTGTACAAGATAGGCTCCACAATGAGCACCATGGAGCAACAATTACTGTGTCCCTGGTTGTTCATTCATCTGGTCAAGTCTCACTGGTTTACAGGACAGGTGACCTCTATGGCAAGCTTTAGAGTAAAACCAATGCAAAGTGACAAGACTGATGGCTGTTGTGAGAAGGTACTAGCAAAAGTCCAGTTCTTCAAATTTCTTGCCCTCCACAACTGGCCTTCAGCTGAAGCAAACAAAAAAAATCAGTATTAAGTGTAAACCACCTTAGCTGTTCATAATGCTATATAATCTTTTGGGAGTGCTATTTTCCAAAACATCCTATTTGACATCTCCATGCCCACGATTTTTAAAATGCAGAATTATGTACACTGACTGAAAATGTATCAATCAGTTTATATATATTTAACACGCACACATGTACACAAAAACTTGCAGAGTGTAGCCTTTGTACATTTCAATGCTTATTAAGAAACATTCCAATCACTCGCTGCTTTGCAGTGGAAATACACTCTTCTTAAATAATGGTTTACTTCTGAAAAACAGGAGCTAAAAATATTAAGCTCTTCTGATTCAACTGTATTTCTCACTTTCAGACTCTAAACTATTCCTGATTTTATTTTCCAAAGGAAAACTAAACCACTAAAAGCAAATAGTTGGAAACCTGTTTTTCTCATTTGGTCATATAGATAGATGCCCATTTCTCAAATCCTCAGTTTTGCTACTTCTTTTTCTTCCATATTGATGCTACCTTTGGTAAAATGATTTCAGATTCATGGAAAAAAAATAGGTTGGAAGGGGCCTAAGGAGGTCACCTGCTCCAACTTCCTCAGAGCAGCAGCAGCTTCAAAGTGGGGTCTGGTCTGGTTGAGGTCTGAAAACCCCCAAGGAGGGCTTGATTTTTCATGGTGCTTCTCCACTCTCATGATGAAGAATACACTTCTTGCATCCAAACACAATTTCCTTTGTTACAAATTGTGATCATTGCCTCTTGTCTGCCATGGTGTCCTTCAGAGAGCCTGATTACATCTCCGAAAAGTCCCTTGGATGATGGAAGATGGCAACTGGATCCCCTCAACCACCCATAACTAAGAAAACCCTGTTCCATCAGGAATTTCTGGAGCCTCTCATGCTCTAGCCCTCTAACCATTGTAACAGCTCTCCTCTGGACTTGCTCCAGTTTATCACTTTCCTTAGTAGGGGCCCAACACTACAGTTTTTCAGATACAGATCCTGGAATTCACCTACAAAGTCAGCTGGAACAGCTCAGCTCTTCAGTGAAGGCTAAAGAACTTTTCTGGCAGCAGATTATGGAGCTGTCATATGCTTCCATCCAGGAAAGACCTACAGGTAGTGTAACTTCTGGCAAAAGGTAGGTACAACCTTCAGCCACACCTGGAGAGGAGTGTTTATCTCCTGATCTGGATCCTTTTAAAAGGGTATTTATCTATGACATTAAGGGCTAATTTTCAGGCACCTGTCTCTCATATCTTGCTTTAAAATCATTCCCATTACAGTCCAAGGAAGTTTACCCACTGCCCAAGGAGAACTCCAGAAGTCCCAGCTGCCCCAACAGCCCGGGGAGTTGTTACAGGGCTGAAGGCAAAACTGCCAGTATAAAATAGCTAAATACAAACCAGCCAGGAATATATCATGTCCCTGTGTTGTTCATGCCAGAAAGCACCACAAACCCATTGGGATGCAGTAAAAGCAATAACAGTAAACAAAACATTTCATCTTCAAGGAGGGACCCAAACCAGAAAAGCAAGGTTAAGTTATTTGCTTATGCCCTGGCTCCATAATTTGTAACAGCAATACCGTGGGGCCGAACGAGTGGCATTGCAAGTCTTGCCCTAAGGACCGAAGTAGCTAAACAGATCATTTGCAAATGGCTATAAATAACCCACATGTTGATCTTCAGCTTCCTGCAGCCTGCGCCAGTATGAGAAATGACTCCAGGAATAATTCCAGAAAAAAGCCCTGTCCACTTGCTGACTTCCATTCTGCCTTTTGCTTTCACATCCACTTTCAGATAAAATTGCTCCTGTTGGAATACTCTAGCATACTGCAATGCTATGAAAAATCACATTGCTGCTCTGTTTCTCCTGCCTTGGGAAAGAAAAACAATCCTCATATTCCCATCTTGAAGTGCTTTTTCATCCACTTGGTCAATGGGTTTGGATGGAGTCTGAAAGAACGTTCCTGTTCTGCAGAACAGTATTGTAAGAACCCTTATCACTTCACATGTTTTGTGAGTCCCATAACACTCATTCCAACTCCATTTGCTGTAAATTTCTTCCATAAATCTTCAGTGTAACTTCCCTCAAGCCAGCATTACGTTCCCCAACACCCTCTGCCCCAGAAAACAACACTTTGTGTGAGCATCCCCATTGGTAAATCTACCAATTGAATGAAACCAATTGCAGAGTCAATAGGAAAAAGTCCAATGGCAACATAGGAAGTCAGGAAACACTGGACAGATCCAGCAGAAATTACTGGGGGGAAAATCAAATGCCTGTACGGAAAGTGTTGTAATTTAGTTTTATTCCAGGTCTAAAAGTGGAAAAACTTAAAGTCTCATACTACTTTACAGCAGCGCCGTTCAGCTTCTGCCAATGTTTCCATTATGAACTGCAATTTTCAGGGGTTTATAACTCAGCCGTAAAAATTTGCTTTGGTATGAAGCTAGAAATAAAAGCTCTCCACCCAAAAAAATAATTCTCCTCTCTGCCCCCCTTGCCATTTTTTTTTTTTTTTGAAGGAGAGAGTTAAATTGAATTTGGTTATTTTTAAGCCAACTCACTTTAAAAAAGGTAATTGTTTTTGTTACTTTTTGTACTATCACGAAATAGAGATGAACTTGGGGGATTTGGAGTTACAGCATATGACAAACCACATACAGGTCACTATCATTATGCTGCAAAAGGGCAAAGTTCTTTTTGGTTTGCATTAAAAATGTGAACAACATTCCTAAGAGATGGGCAGTAGTTATTCTGTGCAACTTTGCCATTACAAGGTCTCATCCAGAGGACTCTAACCAAGTTCAACATTGGCAATAAAAATTATATAGGCCTACAAAACATGACATAAAGCAAGGCTGAAGAACTTAGAATTCGTCTAGGAACTGAATATCAAGGAATAAGTGACAACCATTTTCCCAATATGAAAAAAAAGAAAAAAAAATAAGGAGGATGGTGATCAGATGCTTTCCAGGTTCACTTCAAAAAGGGAAAGGAAAAAAAAATGTTTATCTGCAAGAATGAAGTTTTAAGTTACATCTCTGTAAATTCACACGGCAGTGAAGTCATGCAGTGGAATCACCCTCGTATTGACCTGGTCATATTACTTAGCAAATATTCCTCTTGAGGCTGGGTAATCACTTTGAAGTTGGTGGTGAAATGTAGCACTCAAACACAGGTTACTCACATATAGCACTCACATATATACCCCAAGGTTTTATGACCAGCTTAAAAAATCCCTACATTATCTATTTTACTAAAGATAATTTGTGTCTGGTTTTTTTTCTTTGCTTTAGATTTCTAGAGTTTTTAGAGCATATTTTCAATTCTCATGCAATTCAGACTATAAACTTGAAATACCAATAAGCAACAATTCGCACAGAGTCATGGCTTTAAATGAGCTACAGCTTTATGAAATACATTACAAAATCATGCCATTTGCAATAGAATGACACAAGTTTTTAGCTCTGCATTTAGTCCATTATGCGGCTGGTTTACTTCCCACATCTTATTTGGGACAGAGAAGCTAGTATGAGCAGTTTCTTTTTTTTACAGTGTGTCTTTTGTTTCACTTTGCTAAACTAACATACTTTCAAGTGTCTTTTAACCAGCGATCTTCTAACCTTCATCCAAGGAATTATACCCTATATATCCAGAGCAGCAGTTATCCACACCAGTTTGAACCGAATTCAGGAATCAATTTTTTCAGTCTTTTGGGAAAGAATTAAGAACTTCTTCTGAGATTGCTAGCAAGAAATATTTGCTGGCGTCTAGTCCTTTATCTGGTGGCTTATCACAAAGGCCAGGAGTTTATGGTAATTTCAATACAGTGTAAAAACACTCTTTTATAATTTAAAAGATTACAAAGCTTTGAAAAGCTTCTGACCATGTTTAAAATTTGGCTGAGGGATCAGCTGACAATGCACTTTATGTAATGCACATCACATAAATTTTAAACATTTCTGATTCTTTCCTAAAGAGACGCTTATCTCCAGGTGGTGGCTGGGAAACCTTCTGGCCCTCTCAAAGGCTTCTGACATTTTCTACTGCCCCTCTGGCCCCTTAAGCATTACATCTTCTCTGAAATGTGGTTACGTCCCCCAGAGTCTTTCCTCTGAAGGTTATTCACCATCTCTGCTGTCCTCCCTCACCCCCTCCAAGCATGTCGCATTGGATTGCATCACGCCCCTTATCTCTGATATCTGATTCCCAAGTACTGACTGCCAACTTCAAACACTATTCTGGCTCCCCATATAATTCATTGCTTTTGATACTAAAATAAAATAAAGTAAAATAAAATCCCAAACCAAGCCACAAAACAGAACAGTAGTACATGTCATTTTTTTCCTAGAAGGTCATATCCTCTGGGATCCTGTTTCTCATCCACGCATACTGCTATGACAGCTCATCTCTCAGTGCACCTCAGGTCTCAGGTTGCAACACCAGATCCAAACACACGCAAGACCTAGAGGTTTTGTCTCTGCATCTGGCCTGTGCAAGTAAAGCCCAGCTTATCTCTGACTGAACGGGCAAGACCCCAACCTACTTGCAGCCACCCAACCCCAAAGCATGTGGACAGGCTCACGTTACTCTGATGCTGACCCCACATGTGATACCCTGGTCATCCATGTGCCAAACGTGTCCCTGCAGGCAGAAGAAACTTCTTGAATATTTGACTCCTGCCCTTCCACTCTCAGTTCTACTCTGAGTCCAAAACACTGCTCGCACAAAGCAGGCACGGAGAGAGCTGGGCTCCAAGCTAGAACACTTTGGGAAAGGGACTAGATAACTCTTCCCAGATAAGACCAAAGGGAACCTAGGGTGAGCAGCTGAATAATTAGGCTTAAGTGATCTTTGACAGGACAGACTACACTGGAAATTTGGGTTTGCTGTGAAACATTTCAGCCACCTGATCTGAGATGGGCCAAAGTTCTCTAACAAGAACACGGGTTTAAGTATAAGGTGGCAGACTTGGTGCACTTACCTGGTAAAGACAGTGCACAAAGTCCATGTGTCAGCAAACACGTGATTACTGAGCTTGGATTTACACAGTGAAGTCCCAGAGCTGCACAGATTCCTCTGCTGTGGGTCCTGCTCTGGACGGTGCCCCACAGAGCACAGCGCTGCAGTACAGACACTGCTCCATGCTCCTCACAGGACTCAATGCCCCCAGGCTGCCTCCACTCCTCATCGTCCCCTTCCCACTGAGATTTTAACAAAACAGACAGCAGGCTGTAGTAGCTGCACAAAGCTCTAACTTTCCAGTCTAACACTTGAGGTTCCCTAGACCATATCTCACCTTCAGCTAAGGAATTTTCAAGAGAAGTAACAAAATGAAGCAATACTATTATTAGCAGCCCTTGGGTGGGTTACAAGTCATGCTGCCGATGACTGAGTGACTTTAATCACCTTCAGAGCCCTGCAACTTCCCTGAAATAACGCAAAATGTTATTATGAAATGGAATTTGTACGCAGAAAGCAAGAAAAACAGACTTTTTAATTTACCAGACTTACAACTATGATTAGGACTATAATGGTGGGTCAGAATGTTCCCATTACATCAGTGTGTCTATAATTAGCCCCTAACTCTGTTTTTGAGGGAGTAAGAACATCTTTCAGCTTGCCACTGGTGGCTGTATCAATGCCAACACAAGTGCCCCCTCTCCAGCTGTCAGCATTATGCCACCATTTCACCTACATTTTCTTGAGGCTTCTGAGAAAATAGTAATGAAAAATCATATTACTGAACTGCCTCTTCGACATCCTCTCCTACTTGATGTACTATCCAGGAGAAGTAGATCCTCAGATGGCACAGGGTCAAGCCCCCAGTAACTCCACTCATGTAAGGATGTTTCTGATGTATTTTGGCACAGTTCAACTGGTCCTAAATGAGCTCCACCAATTTACAGAAGGAACTGGCACAGACAACTCTGCTCTACTCTGTATAGCATTAGCAGGTCCTCCTAATTATTTATTGAAAGAACATTTTATTTTCCTGCTGCTCTCCTAAAGCCAAGTCCCTCCAAGGTGGTCTCCATCCAGTGCCTGGAGCTGGATGTTAAGCTGTTTTTGAATGCCTGAAAGTTCTGTGTGCCACCATCAGGTAACCTGAGGAGATCTGGACAGCCAGCCAGAACCTAAATGTGTTCAAAGGTCTGGAGATGATGTTGGGCACAAATCTAGGAGCACAATTTGTGCCATTTAGTTGTCTCAGTAAGCCAAAACACAATTTTGACTACAAGAGACATCAGAACACACAGATCTACGAGTAAATCATTGTAACACGCTCACTTGTGGTAGCAGCATTAGAGGGAATTTGACAAAATAAAATGAGGCCCATCATTTTTAGCACCACTTCAGATTTTGATTAAGTACAAAGGGAAGGTTTTAAAGAAACTGCAGTGAGTTAAATTTAAATGACTTGAGGTAATTACAGTAATTTTTAAGGCCTACTTTAATAGTGACTGCTATGGAGGAACACTGTATTAAGCTCTGACACTTGAGTTTCACTGCAAGAAGGGAATGACACTGGTTTCAAATACTACTACATCCAGCAAGCAAAGCAAGTACACATAATAGCAAGATCATAGACAAGGATCTATTCTATTACTTCTGCTGCAAGTGTAATGTAATCTGTTGCGGCTGCCCATTAAAGTTCTGTGGTTAAAAATATGATGGCTGAAGTGGCTTGGTCAACACTGCTTCCTGTCAAAGAACACAGAGTGTCACGACTAAGAAAAAAAGGCAGTGCTTTCTGAAAAAATAATTTTTCAGAAATACATACACTTCTATAGTAATAATTCTAATATTATAAAGAGGCAAAGGCAAGAATATTTACCTGTATTATCCACTCTTTCATTTATATCCCCTTATATCAATTTTCCCCAGTAAAAGGAAATAACTAGAAGAGAAATGAAGACAAGAATCCCCAAAGGAACCAAGAACCTCTGTGGCTTTTGAAGATAAAAAAACCTCTTTTCCAGGGTGAAAGGAAGGTTGCTGTGAGGGGAGGAATGAGAGAAGAAAAGCTTTAGTCAAGCAAATTTTTTAAAAACCCCAAAACTAACAAAACAGAACTTGTTGCACCATTAGTTGCATTTCAAACCTCACACAATAAGGGCAGCCAGCCTGCAAATCTGGAAGGGAATTCGGCCCATGTTATTGGTGGATGATTTCAACATAGCCCCAAGGGGAATGCATTTAAAAATCCATATGTTTGCTTGGCACCAAACCAAGTTCCATTAAATAACACTGTATTGAGCTACACAACAAATTTACTTACTGTACATTTCATATGAGAACTAATTTGTTTGATAGCAATATTGCTGATGTTTATATTGGTTTACTGTAATGAAAACAGTATTTTCCAAACTATGAACAAATGCATACCAGTAGTTTTACAGTGGCTTAACCAAAGTACTGGTAGTACTTCAAGAAGGGAATTTATACAATATGTACGTTTCTCAGTGCTGCTCATGCCAAACATTGTAAGGGGGTTCCACTACGAGGATGGAACTTGCTTTTATCACCGGGAGAGCTGACCTAAGTCCCTTCATGGGCCATTGGGAGAGCTGCTGAGGCTAGCAGGACTACAAGCAGTTCCAGGCTTGACAGCTTGCTGGGTCTGAAAATGCCTTCAGGAAAACCAAATATTCAGAGCTGGTGGAGTGGAGCATGATACAAGGCTCTCCCTTCTCATGACATTACAGAAATTATGAAGGCAATCACTTAACCACTGTTTCAACTGAATGTTAAACCCCTAATTGCAGATATGAAACCAAGGGCCTTTGTATAAAATGTGAAATTCACATACCATCGCCTAGCTGGTCAACAAAGCTGCCAAATATTTTTATATACACAAAAACATTGACAACCAAGTTGTGCTATAAAAACAGTAAAACATCTTGAGGGTTTCACTCAGTAATTCCATGTGGTCTGGCATTAATCAATTGGACATCTTCAGAAAAAATATATTTCCTTAGTGAGGAAAAAATTCAGTTCTTCCAAGAAAGTCACCTTCAGTGTTTCACATGTTTATATTTTTGCTTAGAGAAGCATCGTTTAAAAAAAACAACTGAGAAGGAGCCAAGGATGATTTAATGATGCACTTACTGAAACCTCTGCAAATTGTCTTTTTTGTCAGCTTTCGATATACAAAGTCTGCCCTGGTACTTTTAATATTAATATCCATTCTTTTCACCAGCACAGTTCTGACTTCTGGTTACGATTCATGTTAAATTATAAATACAAACAGAAACAGGGGCCACAGTGTTTCCAAAAAAACATATCAACATATTATTATAAATACTGGCAGCACCATCCTTCATTTGCCATCCAGTTCATTTCTCAGGAAATTATGCTAAATTAGCACATGGCACTCCACATCGCCTCTGTACATGCTGCGGGTGGCCATAGTACAAAAGTCTGTATGCTGCCAAGTGTAAATCTGATTGATGTGTCATGGAATGAAGTGATTCTCCACAGGCTGACTGGCCAAAAGGAGAGGGAACCAACTTCGAAACAAGCTTCTTCTCCCTTCCCAAAAGAGTGGGGAAGGAAAGGTGGCAGTCAGACACTCACCTGTGAGTCCTAACTGAAAAATACTCTGCTGCAGAACAAAGAAAGGGTTGATTCCATTTCTGAACCCTGAATTCCTCACTGGGCATTTATTTTGCCAATTTAGAGTGTAACCTGTTCAGTGGAAACACTGAAAAACATTAATGTCTGTGAAAGGTGCAGGATCGAGGCTTAAGTCAAAATGGGTCTACGGGTAAACCTGATTTAAATTATCGTGCATTTGGAAAAACCCTAGTGATGAAAATGCCATAGTTCTTGCCCAGAAGGTCATCGGTCAGCCATTACTATTTCTGCAGTGCAAAGACAACAAAGGGAAGCCCTGTTTTAAGTATAGATGTAGTTCGTTGCCTAAATCATGCATCACAATAACCTCCAAATTATTCCAACTTCCACTTCATAAAAAGGTAAACACAAAAGAGAGACTCTCCTCTGATATATAAGCATACCTTAAGTGGGCTAGAGATTAGCACTGGAAGCTCTGGAAAGGGAGCTTGGTTGAGCACTCAACCGTTCATATTACTCTGGAAGCATTAAATCACTGCCTTTGCAATTTTGGCATACTAGTGTGACTAAGATTCATAATTATTTTGGCTGCCCCTCACAAGACCTTGGCTACATTGAGAACTTCACCCCAAACCCTCCAAACTCAAACAAAACAAACTCCATCTTTGAAGCCAGACTTCCTACATAGATCCATCAGTGGGAACCATAGGCTCTAAGGTAGCAGAGATTGTTCGCATGCTTGAATATCAGTATTTGGCTGAAACGTGCCCCAGAAAGCACTTTTTCCACTAAGATCAATTATGACAGCAGGTAATGCTTCCAGTCTCATTCATTTCTGCATACTTTAAAGGCCGAGAAGCAGCAGAAGATATATTTTTTATAAATTTTCTACTGTATACGTGACATAACACCTTGATGGCTTCCTTGATTCCAACTATGATCTGATGTACTTGATGTCTACCACTGTACATTCTTTGTGGTGACCTTAACACCTTTAACTAACCAAGAGAGCACAAGCAAGCAATTAATACTTCTATGCTTTTATTAGGAATTGCAGACTATTAGATTATTACTGCTTCACGTTGCACTTAATTTAAAACAGTAACTACTTCTAAGAAGCCAGGGTAAAATATCCACCAACCACAAAGTACTGGCCTTATGAACTGGTGGAAAAGCTCTAAGTACACTCTCTGGTCAATTTTGACAGTCTCCACTGTGTATTAAGGCACAGGTTACAAAGTCTCATTTGCTTTGTTTTCAGGAATCATGACAAATGACAAATTCCTTGTCACTACCAATTAATGATCCAAGAGTAATGTTTAACACTCATTACACAATGAGGAGATACCAACTTTTCCTTGCATTTTTAAAAGAATCTACAGATTCACACACTGAACCCACAGAAGATTTTAGGTGCCTCCTCACCAAAGCAGTGCCTACAGCTACTCACATGCTTAACAGAAGAGCGGAATTTCTGTACTTCAAACTCACAAAACTTACCTTGATGACAGAAGGTTAGTAGGCTCAATGCTATGCCATGAGGAATAACAGGCCTTGCTGGATCCACACCACTGGCTCTTCTAAATTATGATTTTTTTAATCTAACTGTTCTGTAAACACAATACTCTCCCAAGGCATAGCCGGGTGCTATGTCCCAGTGAAGTGTGCAGAGAAACAGTTGAACAGACAACCTGATATTGAAAATAGAATTGCTAGTTTCTCTTCTGAGTAGCTGTATCAGGTTCCCACAGTGGAAGAGGATTTGGCAATGAAACAGAAGTAGGAAACTGAATTGGTAATTATTTCCTTTCTCTAGAGCATCCCTAACCAGCTGCATCTCAAATGAAGGTTGAGTCAAGCTGGAAAACTTACAGAACAAGCTTATTTTCTAAGACCTTCTGAACAATCTTCTCAGCTGTCCTAGAACATGTCAACTGCAAAGTAAACTCACATCCACTTTTCTCCATCTATGTCCTAACAAATTTTGTTCTAACACTGTCCACTAGGTTCCCATTTCTGTGTTTTGCCATCTGGATCTCATCTTTATAAATACAAGTTACTTTCACCCACTTGGCTCACTTCATCTGTGGAGACTTGTTAAATGGCTTTAAAGATGATTTACTAAAAAGGCAGTGAAAGATCTAACATGAGAAGAGATTAATTTAAGCAGAGAATTTCTTGCTTTAATGTCAAAATTATGTTACCAATGACTTCTGGCTTCCCACATTGCTCAGCGAATTTCTGCCTTATTCATATTTGTTCTCTGGCTTTATACATCTGTATAAGCACACTAATAATTCAGAAGGCACCCACATTCACAGCAATGCTCTAGTCACAAATTTCAAACATCTGAAATACAAATGTGGAGTGTCAGAAAAGTAAAAAAGAAAAAAAGAAGTCCAAACACTAGTGCTTTGTTTCTGAAGCAGTATGGAACACACTAAGTGAGCCCAAGAGTTAAAGTTTTTATTAAACTAGTTTTCTTTTGCCTACTGAATTGTGTGTTTCACCCAAACAGTACCAAGCTCCAAGAAAATAACATCAATCTGAATGGATTTACTCAGTCAGTTATTCCAGTTGTATTTTTAAATGGTATTATAAGTTTGGACTTTAAAGCCAGACTCTTATCTAACTTTGAAAGGAAAGAAAAAAATACCTCAAAAGAGTTACAGTAAAAACATAAACCAGCATTGCCAACTAATTGCTCCTGCCTCTTTTGGAGCAGGATGGAGCTGCCCTCTTTCTAGTTTATGGTCTCATATCTTCAGTAGCTCAAGTGGTACAGATCCAGGCTTGGCACTTAAATTTTGCAATCTCTTCCTCAAAATGCTGTTCAGGACTGTGTCTTTAAAAATGAACAGAAACAGGACAAAGCTCATGTACAGAGGGGGAAAAAAAAAGAAAGGAAAGCACTTAAAGTTTGTTCCTCCTGAGTGAAGGGCATCTTTCTCCTTAACATTTTTATATGATCAGGAGTGAAACATCAGGGATGAATGAGAAAGGTTGCATTCTTTTTCACTCTCTTCATCTGAATTTAATTCAGCTGGTAAGACACACCAGTTCAGGGCTCTGTATGCCCTGGCACCTGATACAGGAACTCTGTCCCAGTAACATGCAACCATTTAGTCCAAAGGGACGTCTTTTTGATTCTTAAGGACTGTAAGAAGCACTTTAAACTCTACCCAGAAAACAACACGCAGGTCCTGGAGCTGCAGTGCCACAAGCATTGCAGAGATGCCCTTTTGGCAAATAAACCCTTACCCTATTTCCAGTATCAAATTAAAAATGAAGTTTTTAAGTGTGGTAAAAAAGGGCCAGGTCAAAAAAAGAGGCCAGTCAAAAAGCTGTCTCAATTACTTCTGAAACATGCTGTCAAGCAGCTGGGCTAATTTTGACTACTAAGGTTTCCATTTGACTAGAGATCTAACAGCAGGCCCACTGTCTTCAAGGACTAATATTGCCTCTGGCTGCTTCTCAATACCAACCAGCAACCCAAATTTTTCTGGGCTAAACTTCAATCTGTTTGTCCAGTATGAGCCTGGCACCATCTGGGACACAGAGCCACACCATCCTCAGCAAAAGGGACAGGCGAGTCCCACTGTCCTCACTACCTGCAGGCTGAAGGAAAACTATTGAATTCTCCAACATCCCAAAAGTGACCTCGAAACCTCTGAGATTTGGGATTCTATTACAGCATATAACCAATGCATTTCAAGTTTTATGTCACAATGCATCTCCTGGTTCCTTGGCATTTCACTCACAAGCCAAGGAGATGGGAGAAGATAGATGCAAACTGGGGACTTACTGTTTTCTAAGGATGTCATGACATTTGTAATTGCTTTTCAACCTACATCATGGGAACTAAGCCAAACCCTGTATCCACTGTATTTGCAATTATTGACACTGCAAAAACAATCAAAAGAGCTGGGTTTGGCTTGGTAATATTTTCTATTCTCTCCATGATATTCCTTCAACTGTTTTGTGCTCTTCTCTGACCTTGTTAAAAGCCACCTTGCCAGAAGCCTGCCCCTTTCCCATCTGAATGCACTTGTCACTAAAATGAATTGCCACCTTGCATTAGTGGTTCAAAGAGCCTCCTGAGAGGAGCTCAGGAAGAGCAGAAAATGGGGTAAAAGTGATGAATTATGCCTAAAATGCTGCTACTTCACTTGTCAAGGATTGCAATTAGAGTTGGGCCAAGGCAATGTTAGCTCAGCTGCCTCTGAACACACCTGTTTCAATTTAATTTGCAGTAATTAGGAAGCCTAGGGCACCAGGAAAAACTGCTGTTCACTTACTGTTTCTAATAGCTGAGTTTTCATGTGCCATTTAAAACGCTGTTTTTCAGAACAGACTGCTGACTTGCTAATGCTAGGAAAATGAAATAAAGCAAAATATTTTTAGCAGCAGGAAGTTGTTACTTGCTACTGCCAATTACATGCCTTGTACTTGAACAGTGACTTTTTTTTCCCTTTGCATACTCTTCAAGATAGGTAAAAGCTGGCTGACGTCTCAGGGCATGAGGATTCAAATAAAACTTAGTCCCTGGGAGCTGGCTGATACTTCTGGAGTCACAGTCAGTACTGGCAGCAATCTGCTGTGACAGAGCAAACACAGTGTCCCAGATCCACTCCTCAAAAACGGGAAAAGAAGAGGATTAAGCAAGAGACTTGGATCTATTGGCTTTGGCAAAAGGCTGAATAGCTTGTCATGCGAAAAAAATTATTGAAATTGGGGAGTACAAAATGGGGCAGAGGGGGGAGAAATAAAAAAAGCATTACAATTACATAAGAATAGATATTTATACTCTGAGTTAATTTATCAAACTGACAGAGAGATGAATCATCCACCATTAAAATAAAGGGATACAAGTTTTCTTTATATCACAATCATTATTTACAACTTTTAAATATTCACGGAGGAGTCAAGTATCCTCATCTTTTAATTTAAAATGTGGTCTTACAGGCCAAAAGAAAACTCTTGGCAAAAATAAGTTTCTACAGGAACAGGGCCCAAAGAATGATTTCTTCAAAAACAGGATAGATCTTAGCAATCATGATGGCACTTTTTTTTTTTTTCAATCTACACTGCAAACCACAGAGGGCTTAATAAACTCACACAAAGCTAGATCTCTCAATAACAAAACAATGAGAAAGGGTGATAACAAGGGCCTGTGGTATACCTAGACATGGCTTCTCAGGACTTTTCAAAATACAACACAAACCTGATTTTTTTTGAGGTGACATACAACTCTGCTTTGAGGCAGGTTCATTCCCACAGGCTGAGAATCCAACTGAAGCCAATACAGTTCCTCTCACCAAACTTGAATAGATGCATGCATTTCTACAAGTGAAACTGCATTATTTTAATAATTGGCCTTTTTGTTGCTGTAATGCCATTAGAAACAACCATGCCACTGTGTATTTTTCCATTTTAGAACACCTCCCTGCCCACCCCCCACCTTCCAAAAAAAAAAAAATTATCTGGGACATTCAGAACAATGCTTCCTGAATATTGCTTTGATAATTTTGGAGTGGTTTTAATATTATCAGTCATTATTTTTTATAGACTGACGTGTGCTTAAAAACTGGACAAGAAAACAGAAAAATAAACCCATACAATAAGGTGAGGTTTAGTGGTCAGCACCATCTTTTCACCACTTAGGTGAACTTTATGGAATATAAAAGTGCCTACTTGAAGCTGTGCTTACATAAGGGATATGGGACACCCACATATATATGTCACACATGATTTCAAAACTACGAAAATCAGAAAGTATGAGGCTGGATCTTCGTTTATTCATTTGCCTTTGGTGCTTCAACAGGTAATTTCTTTACAATCCAGGATTTTAGTTTCTCTATTTCAGTTCTGTTCAGCTCATGATTGAGGTTTGGAAAAGTATGAAGTGATGCTGATACTCCCAGAGACTTTAACATCTTGTTGGTCTCTTCACCCCATGAGTAGAGAACTAGTTCATCAGCAGTTCCATGGCACTGAAATAATTCTGGAAGAGCACTTTCATTTCTTTTCAAAGCCTAGATGGAAAGGAGACACTGTCAGACATACTGCCAAAATTTTTAAAAGAATAGTTACAATTACATGGTGACAACTTCTACAGCATTGCACTTACTAATGTACATTTTAGGGGTCATATTGTACTATCTCTATGGAAGTAAACAAGGAAATACTGGAAAAAAAACCCCTTCAAATTCCAACATGGTAACTTTTGACAAATGATAAGGTTTACTTTAAGGTCTATACCCTCTCCAAGTAAGAGAAACAGAAAAAATTCATGACAGCAAATGGAGCTCATGAGTATTGTAATGCATCACAAATTTTCAACGAATAGTTATGCTTACACAGACTCTTTGACAACTAAGGACAACTAGTGAAGCATTTCATTTGTTAATGTCCTTGCACACTTTAATAATTGTACTGTCTGTGCAAAAAAGCATAACAAAACATCATTTAAAGACAGCTTTAAAGCCTCACTTCCCTAATATTCTGATTATCTATTTCCAGGAAATAGCATAAGTTTAGAATATGAATCAACTGCCTCAGATGAATAAACATGAATTTTAATCACCACACTTTCCATATAGCTAAGCAGGTTTTCTATAACACCTACTACACACTCACCTGGTAAACAGCAGAGTCCTTATTGAGAAAACTAGACAAGGCAAAGACTCCTGCCAGATCCTGATGAAACCTATATGCCAAATGCATTGCCATGCCACCTCCCATCGAAAAGCCTCCTAGGGTGCAACAAAAGAAACAAAGACTGGATTTTTCTAGAAGTCTTTGTAAACCAGTGTTCAATTTATTACCTTCAGAGTTGTTTCTTTTATACATAATACAATAAAAAAAAATGTATCTTAAAGGTTACAATGATCTTAGAATCACAGAATATTTAGGTTGGAAAAGACCTCTAAGACCATCAAGCCCAACCTATGACCCAATACCACCTTGTCATGGCACCACCTTCAGTTGTTTCTTGAACACCTCCAGGGACAGTGACTCCAGCACCTCCCTGGGAAATCCATTCCAATGTTTGACAACCTTTCTGTGAAGAAATTCCTTCTGATGTCCAACCTGAACCTCATGTGGCAGAGCTTGAGGTTTAACTCAAAGCATGATGACATGATGCAATCAAGACAACTGGAAAGCTAAAGTAGTGCTGAAGATTCATTACTGAGAGAGGAGAAAAAGGAACAGCCAAAATGCCATTACTTCAGAAGCCATTTGTGTATGGTCCTTACCAGGCAGCTCAATACTGTGGCCATACATACTCTGATGTTAATGAAATAAACCTCTATGAACAGGTAATTCTCACTGCTTTTGGTATTCAAGTTACTTCTCCCCTAGGCTAGCAGCACTCACACATGAAAGATCTCTATCATACATAATCAATGAGCATTCACACTAAACTAGCATTGAGGACATTTCTGATGTTACACCTTGGGATATATTATAAATAGGGAACAAATGCAATGGACTCCCCCTGAGCTCTAACAGGATCTCTGAATTAATGGCCTTCTGTGATCCATATGTCTCTTCAGATGCACTAATTCCTTGCATAAGATAATTCCTTAGAGATGATTTTTACATGACAAGTGCTTATTCATTAGGAAAGAAATCCAGACTACCACATTACTTCACAGGGACACAGTACACAGGCCGTTATTGACTGTATCCAGATAATGACCAGAGTGAGGTTTCCTTTATTTTCTTATGTGGAATCTCATCATTTATTTCATTTCCTTTTGATCATTCTGAAGAATGCTGTCATCCCAAACCCCAAAAGAAGCACTTGAACTCTAAGAGACCATTTTGCATTTGCTTACAAATAAATACAGACAATGCTTTGACAACATATAAAATGAAGTCCATTTTAAGTATTTCAGATTACAGGAAGAAAAGCTGCATTGAAAAGTCATTACTAGTTTGTAAATGATTTAATCTTAAAATTTTGTACCCAGTTAGTCACAATCTGGCACACTGTCTGCAATTACTCACCAGCAGTCTTTGACAATGCAGTCACCTTCTGTTTAGAAGAATATTAGGTAATGGTTCTTTTATGTGGCTCATACTACTACAGGAAAATGCAATACAAAGGACTAGCTCTTTGAATTTGATCTGCCTGGCAATACCTGAAGTTTATCACCTGATACCACGACAATCTCCGAGTACATGCTGTATGGTAAATGCTTCAAAACCAACAATTTGAATAAGCATTTATAGCTGCAGACTATTCTTTTCAACTACAAGAAGCATTTCAGTAAAAGTGTATGTTTGACATAACACATAAAAGACATTCTCAGTCAAGAACTTCCGCAAGAATTCAAATTTTGGGTGAAGGAAAATTAAGAGGCAGGTACAGATATTACACAAAACAAAGGTATGAAATGACAATGTAAACAAAACACAAAAGTACATGTATACAGATGATCTCAGCACGAAGAATACATAAACTGTACAGCACTGCTAAGCAGATTGTGTCAGGAGTGTTACACAAAATCCAAATGACACCGCAACATTTCATCCTTAGACGGGCAGAACATTGCAAGCTCTTCACCCATCTACTTCTCTACTTGAGACCAATCTACTTCCAAGACACACAAAGATTGTGCACAGAAGTTCTGAGTTTGCCAGTAGGTTTTAAATAAAAAAGTATGTTCACTTGTAGTTTTCCCCTCACACCTATTTTAATGACAACTGTGATTAATGCTTCAAAACAGTTAAACAGGGTTAGCTCTACAATGCTCAGGATGCCAGTTCAGGAAAGCACCTAACTCTTTGTGTTAACTCCCCTGACTCACAAAGGAGTTTTATGTGTAGGCTAAAAGGGGAGCACATACAAAACAGACCCAATTATGTAAAAAAATTTCAGTTGCTGAGAAAATTCACTCAAGGATGCATTTATGACCTCAAATCTGCTTCAGTGTAGTGCTGATTTTTAGGTAACACGCCTCCGCAATAAGAAAGCTGCGTGCAACTCACTTTGCTAGCTGAGAAAGATCTGCTGAAATCACACAATCGTCACACTTCCAAATTAAAGAATTTGAATCACAAGGAAACTCCCATGCCATACTTTACTAAAAGGAAAACATTCTTTTCTGGAATATATTCTGTAACTATGTTAAGGTAATCTCAGCCATAGGATGATGTAACACAGTGTATGAACAGAAGCTGAATTTCTCATAGGGAATTCATTCCTGATTGAATAAAACAGAAACCCTCATCACAGTTGCCATTTTTCAGTGAGAAAACATTCCTTTCAGAGCTTGTAGATGGCCTTTGGAGCCTTTTAAACAAACGTCCAGCTCACTTTTGCTAAAGAGCTTGCTTTGTATTAATTTGCTTCACATTTGTATTTGTCTGAAATGACAACCTGGTCCATGATGACACTTGAACATTATACGGGGTCCAGGAAACCAAGTATTTACCTACTGTCAAACTTCAGCTTTATTTGTTTCTTTGCATTTTGTCTAACAATGTCTGTGTTTGCATCTCAAAAAAGACTATTATCCAGCACAAAGGTTTCTTTATTTTTGTCTCTCCTGTCCTGTATACATAAGAGGATGCTAAAAACTGCCTTCTCCCCCATGCTTCACTTTAGTGGCGGCAATGAGCTGTTCCTGAATTCAGAAAGTTCTTTAGGTGTCCAGTCTTCTTTACAGGAAAAACAGCTCTCTAGCACACACACGTTTGACATTGCTAAGTGCATCCTGAGTCATACAGATCTGACTGTAAAATGCCTTAGTCCATTTGTTATAAAGATTATGGAATTAGGAAACAACAAACATCACTTTTTCACTCTTTTCGGTAAAACTTTAACATGTGCTCAAAGCTGTTTGCCACACTAGAAATCACAGCCATGGGGAAAAAATAGTTATGAATCATACCTAGTGCACAAATTTTGAAGAAAAAAAAGAACAGGAGAAGCTAAACCCCAGATTTAGATGAGATTAGGATTTGGATTTGGGTGTAGGGTTGTAGTTTGGGGTGTTTATTTTAAGCAATATTTCTTCACTAGTCTCTCTGTAGTAGTTGTTCTTCATCTTTTCTGTATTTCTTCAAATTTGTCAGTACAGCTTTGGTAACAAAGTGGCAAGAAATGAATCCTACAGCACACAGTGCCTGTGCCAGCACAGCACAAGACAAACACTCTTCTGTTGTATAAGGCTACACCAGCACAGTCAGAAATTGTCTTGGCCTGTTCTGTTATTATCACAATACATTAAACACTCTTGCCTCCTTTTCGTTCCACTCACAGCATTTTTCATTCGCAATTTCTCCTTTTTTAGTATTTCAACTTAGAGTTGCTTTAATCAGTTTGTTATCAGGAATTTCTCCCCAAAGCTACATTTCAGTTTACTTCCCTGTCTCTCTAGGGACTTTGTGATTTACCTTCTATTAATGGTAACAGCACAACCTTGTTCTACACATCATCTACAAAGAAGCTGACTTTCTGTTTTGACCTTCCCTTTCCATCAATGAATGGAAGTATTATATACATTCAACAGTGGTCACAAATGAATATCAGCAAAGAGTACAAACGCCAGTGGAACAGCAAATTCCCTTCTCCACAGAACTCCCTGAACACTGCTTCTGTGTTAAGTGCTCAAACAAGTACTTTGTCTCAAGTGAATTCCCTCACAGCAGTGATTTTCTCCTTTTAATCTCTTCATGAAACTTCACCAAACAAAAACCTTGCACACCGGCAATGAATGGTTTCCACCTTTGATAGCCTTGTTGTTCTGTTTGTTACCCAGTCTTTACAAGAGCAACAAACTTGAGAGTCTTTACAAGAACAAAGGCAACTTCCCTTGAGTGGCTCAGCCACTTGCTCCTGCTGAGAACATGAATCAGTTTGCTCCCCAACATGCTCACCAGTCAAAACACATTTGGAAATGCATATTTAAGTGGTACGAGTTTTACCACTTTCTTGTAAAAACAAGTGTACAATTGTTTCTAACATATCAACTTGCAGTAAAACCAGAACTAGTTACACTTTTATTTTCAACTATTATGGGTAATAGAGGGGAACCCAACATGTGTACCTAAGGAGTCGTAATTTTTAGCACTGGAAGGAAAATAAAATCCATGAAAAGTCTCAAATCAATTTTCATTGAGATGTTACTCTGCCAATCTATGGCTTACTTCATGTACCCAGTGTGTTTTAAATTCCGTTTCTAGAGAGGATGACAGCACTGCCCTGCCGCAACACTCACCTGTCATTTTTACAGTCAGCATAACTGCCCAACATGGGAAAAAGGAAGAGAACAACCTATCCTTTATGCTCACGGTATTTGTGATTCTAAACTGAATCACAGAAAGCGAAGTAGAAAATAGCTCTCTAAAGCAAATAGTGAAGTACAGAAACAGGTTGTTCTGCAGAGCTGTGAACCTTCTGTTAGCAGAGGTCTTTTAGAAGAAGCCAGAAAAGCAATGGTAAGGATTTGCCTAAATAGAGCTGAACCTGCACTGACACATGACAATGGAATAGCAAATGTAGTTAATTCTCACTCTTCTATGATTCTGTTGGCACAACTGTGAAGAAAGTACAGGTTAATTTGTACCCTGTGGCATGTCTGCACAACTCTCAAGCATTCTAAAAGCCCAACCATCCATTTAATTTTGCAGTGAATTCAGGCATTTATTAAAGATGAGTAAGGACATGTTTTCAACAGAGTTCGTAGCAAGGCTGAAAAGATCAGAACTCAATTCACTCTATAATTATTTCCTTACCAAAGTCATTATCTTATATGCGATGACAGTATCACGATTGAATTATTTTTGAGTTTACTGCTGTGAGTCTTACTTACTCCTAATCTTCACTTTCATTTGCTAAGACTGTCATTCAGCATGCTGAGAAAGTGCCACCTTTCAGAATCTTTAGATACATTAATATTGACACCATCAACTGCTGGGAAACAAAGTAACAAGTAATGGATCCTACTCTTGGTTAAAATTAGCTTCGTACCTCCTGCTGAAAGAGTTATGAAGGAAATAGAATGATTCATTTGTTAACGTCTCTTTGCTTCCTGATGTGTAAGCTAGGGTAGCAGAGATCCAAAAGAAAAACACACGGTCAGTTCAGATACAAAAAAAACCCCAAAAGCCAAGAGGAGCAAACATTTACCCTTAAGTATAAATGCAATGCAAATTCACACTGATGCACTGAAAATTAATGCAATGTTGCAGGTATTTTGGGGAAGATGGACTAACAGTACTGCTTTGAGCCCAGCATCTCAGGCACAATTTGGATAAACCACAAAGCCACATAGTGGGAGGTACAGAAAGAGAAATCTCACTTGAGTTGCAGTGAAAAACAGCAAACAAATCTATGAATTTACTCCATGACAACAAGGCAGTAAGTACCTCTGAATGGAAGACAATGTCATCCTAACAAAGACAGAAGATACAAGACAGGATGAGTGACAGTGAAATGTGGCTTAGAAGCCACAAACATAAATGCCAAGATTGTAGGTAAAATAGTTTGCTCAACACTTTAACGATTTATTGTTGGATGTTTTTATCTTCACATATTTACAGAATCCTCTCTCTGGGATGTCAAAGCCAAGATATTTCACCCCCCCATCCCATTCTCACACACACTGAGAGAGAAGGAAATGCTAATATTTACAAGAAGCACAGAGCTTTCATGTTGCTTCCACCACGGTTCAGTAGCTGTGTAAGAAGTCTAGCAATAAACAAAAAGTGGTTGTGTGTCTCGTGTTATTGTTACAGTACAAGGGGTCAGGAATCATGCATGTGTTTTTTGGCATTTAGTCAAATCTACAGGACTGTTATGGAAAGTTTATTTTCACTGGCTGCGTACACAAGTGACTACAGGTGGCAGAGACCAACACGCTTGGATCAGCACTTCTGAGCCACACAAAAAGTGACCTGTGAAAGTAGGAAAGTAGTGCTAAATTAAGAACCAAAAAAGAACAAAAAAACTGCCTTTCACCGACATGCAGTTGACTACAGTGAGCTCCATCAAAATGCTCAGAAAACGAGAGGGCCATTTCTTTCAAGAGCTTCTGACATGTTCTTGAATCAGACTGTTGAAATCTCCAACAATTTTCACCTAAGTGGAGTTTTTTTACAGTGCACTATCAATGCAAAAGCAGTTAAAAAAACCCAAAACAACAGGACAACCAACACAAGAAAACAAAAAACAAAACCACTGCCACCTGAAAAACCAACTTAGCTTTAAATAGAAAAAGAAATTATTTTCCCACATTTTAAACTGTGGTTTGTTTGCCCAATTTAGCAATGAATTCAGGCATTTATAAAGAAGAAATACATCCTGTTTTTTAAGAAAGGATACTATCAAAGCTCCAAGTGTCAAAATTTGACTAAATTTATAACATTCTTTTATCTCCAAAGTCAATAAAACCTACTTATAGGACTATTTGCAAGGCGTGCTTTAGCCAGGAAGACCAGTAAGAGTAACTCAACAAGAATGTCTGGCTAAAAGCTAAGTATCATTATCAAATTCTGGGGATGATATAATTATTTTTTGAATAATTATGTACTGCTGTTAGTCTCCCTTCCTTCCTCCTGCAAGGTCAGGGGAAATAAAGCTTAATCAGAAGCCTACTTCCTTCAAAAGACTTGTGTTAAAAGGAAAGCAACTCATGAAACTGTCAGGAGATAGAAATGGGTAGATGAGCCATGTCACAAAATTAATATGGATGTTTTAAAAAGAAGACTTCATTTACATCCAGTAAACTAAGCAATTTAATTCTCTACCAGTAGATTCATAGAGCAGCTGTTAAAATCAAGGCTGCACCAGCATTTTTCTTGATAAAGAAGAGAGGAGTGGCACTGTACAACCTGGACTCCATCCTCGGCTTTAGAGTTCTGCTCTACAAGCAGCCACTTCTGGATTTCGGAGCTATCAAAGCAAACAATGCAGGCTATAATTTCTTTCAGACAAAATGCTCTCACTGTCCCACTGTCCTGAGCCTTGTGGAAAGACTGAATGTCTCAAGAAGGGGAATCATCCCCCAGAACACCAGGTGTAGGGCTTCTCATTTTCCATGTTTGAGAGCCCACTGCTGCTTCCTGTCTCTTCCCACTCACTCACCTTTGCACAGTGCTCCCTCAGATCTTGCCTTCTTATCCCACACCCTCTGGGCTGTCAGCAGCTGCCCACCTTCCTGCTTGCCTAACACCTCGCTCGCCCTCATCCAGCAATATCTGACACTCACCCTCAGCCTGTAATTTCTACTCCTCTATCCCATATAAAACCATAACCTTCAATCTTGTTACACTGCTCATAGTCATTTTGTTTTCTTTCCAGTCATTAAAACTCCCACTTACTGCAAAATGGTCACCCAACCCAGTTCTCCTTAACCCTTTAAGGAACATTTCATTCCCTGTAAGTACCTTCACGCAACTGCTCTGCTCTTTGGTTTCTGTGACCTTCCTGAAAAGGTCCCCACTGTTCTTCACAGACTCCCAAGTTCTCCAGTTGCTTCTCTCAACTATTTTGTCTCTATTTTCCATAATAAGATATGTACCAGTATTCCCATTATGGATCTCCACTGTGACTCAGCAGCAGTGCATGCACTATGAATTCATAGCAAAATTTCACTATGGTTTCCCCTGCTATAAATGTCTTATTTTTCCTTTTACCTCACAAAGGCTGCCTCCTCTGACTCCATGGTACCAGCAGTCACAAATCCACTGACTGCTCCCCACCTGTTACCTTAAGGCCCATCTTCTTGTACCAGATGGATATTCCTGACTTTTTCAAAGAGAAATCTAAAAAAATCTGACAGGACTTAGTTATCTGACATTCTAAGGAAGTAATGATACCTTCCAGTATCACCTGCACAACAATCACCTAAACTCAGAAATATTTCAGGCCACATATTTCTCCTTTTCCAGAGGACATTACAGTTTGATGCAGACATACTGACTTGGCCTCACATTTTCTTTTGATCAAAAAACCACAGAATGGTTTGGGTTGGAAGAAACTCTAAAGATCATTTGGTTCCAACCCCTGCCATGGGCAGGAAGTCCTCCCATTAGACCAGGTTCCTCAGGGCCCCATCCAACCTGACCTTGAACACTTCCAGGGATGGACATCTCCAAATTCTCTGGACAATCTGTTCCAGTGTCTCACCACCCCCAAAGTAAAGAAATTCTTTCTAATATCTAATCTAAAGCTATGCTCTTTCAGTCTAAAGCCATTCCACCTTGTCCTATCATTACAAAGACTTGTAAAAAGTCCTTCCCCAGCTTTCTTGTAGGCCCCTTTAGGTATTGGAAGGTGCTGTAAGATCTCCCCAGAGCCTTCTCTTCTCCAGGCTGAATACTATAAAGCTGCAGAGTGTGTTTACAGAAGTCCTATTTTCCTGTAAGAAACAATGCCAGAAGATGGGCAATTATTTGCACAAAGTCCTATCTAAGACAATTAATGTTACCTTTATGCATAGAGACCTTACCTAAGCTTCATCCTTGGCTGCATCACACACTGGTTAATGATCAAAACCGGTGCAGAAAAGGCACAAAGTTCTTGTGGAAGAACACTTCATGTTGTACAGCCACAAGTGACACAATTTTCCACTACCAAGTTCCTTATGCATCCACATGAGTCCCCTTCTGTACTTTGGACAAAGTAATTCAGGGCTGCCTTATTTTGCTTCTTGCATAAACATTGGACTGAACCATAAGGATGTACGACTGTCGTCTCTGTCAGGTGGGGAAACAGAGCTCTCAAGAGTGAGAAAACAAGTACAGTTATTTCTGATTTATATGTGAGGAATGCAAACACACAGAGACGGGGACTTCCAAAGAATCTACAGGATGAAACACTCAGTGCATGCCAACTTCCTTACTCTGCTTATGACTTGGAAAACAACCTTCATACTTCGCAGTCTGACTATTTCTAATTTTGAAGGCTACAGAGGAAAGGAAAAAAGCCTAGTAGCACACTGGATCTGTACACAGAACATCTCCCAGCTCGCTCAACAGCAAAGTACCTGCACTTCTCCAGCTGCTTCCAAGTCAGCAGGTATAACATAGGAAAGACAGATGAAAGAGACTCTGTTGACAGCCATCCAAAACAATGCATTCTGCAGCCAGGGCAATGAGCCAGAAAGGGAAAGCAAGCACAGGCCTTCACAGAGCAACATGGGGCTGGACCAAGAAAACACACCAGGCTGAATGGTAGTGGCTCGACCATGCAAGATTTTGACGGCGTGACTCAGGTGGACATAAACTCTTAAGATCCCACCTTAAGAGTTTTTTCCCCAGCCTGAAAGAGTTTGTGGTCTAGAGATGGGACAGGGAGCCAAGGACTTGTGAATTCTCATTCCCTCTCTGCCACAGGCTATTTCATCACCTTGAAGTACTGCGCCTCAAAATCCCACTATCTGTTTCACTAAAGTACTGTGAAAGTTACTGGAAATTTGTGGAAAGAGAAATAAAGATAGACACATATGAACTATTACAGCTAATACTTCACTTGTTATCAAGTGTTAACCTTTAGTGCTATGTAACATGCACATTTTTCCTGCATGAATTAATTTAACCCAAAATGATTAGAGCAGTAAGGAAAAGTTCATGATTATTTATATGCTACATCTCCATTCTCCAAAATGCACGTCATTTTTGGAAAGTGTACTTTTCCATCCTTGAAAAGGGCTTAAAGAAAATAGTAAAATTATGTACTCAAAGTAAATCACTGCTCACTCTATTTTAAATAATGATTACAAATGACTGCTGACAATAAAAACAGTTTTACATTTTGAGAATACTGCTTACAGTTAGCCACATTCCCCACCTGATACGGGTTTAAATAAGAATTCAATATTGTTGAGGACTGGCTACTGAAAAGGCTGTTCAGCAGTTTCAAGCCATGCTCATGAACCTCCAGGACAGAGTAAATTCAAAGGAGATGATCCCTTAACCATTAAGAAAACATTAGAATAAACACATTATAAATAAATCTCTTACCTATGAGTATCCTATGCTTGGCAATGCCATTCTTAACCTCATCATTGATCAGGTCTGTAAGGCCCCGGCACATGGAATCGATGCTTTCAATGTGTTCAGGAACGTCATTACAGATCTTATACCTGTCAAACCACACATTGGAAAAGGCTCCTTTCATAGGTGTATATGGCCTGGAGTGGTGGAAGGAAAGAAAACAAATGATTAACCAAGCATAAGATCAAAAGCCTTGAGCATACATAACAAATAAAAAAAAATTCAGTACATCTCCAGCAAAAGCGAGAATAAACCTCTTCGAGGTCCTTTTACATCCAGTCACATTGCATTTCCTTGCATTCAAGTCATGGTCCTTCAAGAATGAAGCCAACATTTGGAAGCCATGTAAAATGCAATTTTCAGCCAGTTCAATGTTAATGTTGGTTAGGTCAGCTAAACATTTTAAATCTTAAACCTGTCAAGAGGTTCTTAATCCTAAACAATGCTAGGGTTGAAATCCACACTGGAATATGACAAACTGAAGTAACTTCTAAACCAGACAGCTTTGCAGCGGCTAACTTTATGGAATTCAATTGTCTAATTCTTGACAAAATTGACAGCGGATGGGTATTATGAACCTCTAGGTATTAAAAAAGCCTGCCAATTTCTCTTTTTGTCAAATAAATACAGCCAACCTCATCTTAATGGGGCAGGTATCTCATAAAAATAACTGAAAGAAATGCCATGTGCTTACTGGACTGGTGCACAAATAAGAGATATGATACTACCCACCACAATACCGTGTTGTCAGAATATTATTTTAAGTGCTTCAACAGGCTGCCCAAACCTTAGATAATCAAGAAACCTTCAATTCAAAGAAGCCTTTTCTTTGTTTTTAAATAAAGATGATTAATAGAGCCCTGAAATCCCCAGAAAGGTGATCTAATTGCCTTGCAATGGCTCTACAATATATTACAAAACATACTGCTATGAGATTGATCATCTCCAACAAAGCCCCTTGAAACCCTGATTTGCTTTGTTCAACCAGGGCAAATTCTTCATTTTTACTTAAGCTTAGATCAGATTACAATCATCGTCCACAAAAAGACAGCTTTTGATACATTTCTGGATGGGAACACACTGAAAATGCTAAAGTTGACTTCTGTGCTGTCTCTGGAATTTTTTCAATACTAGGATTAAAACAAACCACAACTAACCTAAAATGAGAAAGCCACTAATTCAGTTATTCTTAATGAAGGAACAAATTCTGCCTTTATTAACACCAGAGAGGCTTCACATATGTAAACAGCTATTTCTAAACCAGTACTGCCACTAGGACGAGTGTTCAAGATAATACTATTTGCACTATTCAGTCATAAAAGTAAAAAATGAGAGAACAAAGATTTTCTTCTGCCCGTTGTCATGAACAGGAAAAAAAAGTCCATGATTTAAAGGTTGGTAAGAAAAATATACTGAAAGAGGCAACAAACAGCAACAGGTACAAACAGACACACTACAGGTTCATCTTTTTCAGCAGAGCTTAAGGATACCTCAAATGTACTGCTATTGAAAGTGCCATACAATATGTGGTCAAGTGCCTTAGGTAACCCCTCGTTTCCTTAATTCAAAACAAACTTGTTATTTCCAAATCACAAATTATTTCCTTGTATACTCAGCAACCTAAAGCTACATTTTAAAAACATTTGCCCTTTTTATTGTCTTCTCTTTAGAATCCTATCTCCAGGATTCTTCCCAAATGAATTTATCAACACCTAAGAAATAAGATTACAAATATCTAATTCACAGAAGTCAATTTCTAAGAAGAGATATTCCAGTCAAACCTATCAAGAGCAGAATCAGTGGAGTTTCTGGAAGTCACTTGGACAATGTGATGTACAATGGACTAAATGTCTGGGCAAATAGCATTTAATCCATGATTTTAGCTTCTCTCAAACACTTTTACATCAATCCTGGTTAAAATGCTTAGCAGCCAGAGTGCTTCATTTTCTAGTAAAGTCAGAGTACCTAATATTTGTGTAATAAAAGATGTGAATGGCTTTAATATTATTACAGCAGGTTGATGCAGGATTTATATGGAACAAAGATACATACATATATTGCATTACAGCAATTTACTGTTACATTACATAAATATTAGAACAGGTTTCCCCACAACTAAATGACAAGATCATGCCATTTATAAACAGGTCAAAATTCATCATGAGATTATAATACTTGACCAGATGTTGAAACTCAGGATTTCTACTTGCTGTCTTTGCAAATTCTTCAGTAAGACAGATGAAAGACCAACGTCTTTTAAGCCCACAGGAGAAGACCCCCAAGCAAACAGACAAGTGGCTTTCAGCTGCCTCAAAAACATCCTTGCAAGCACTCTTGATTTCTCAGAAATGCATTAAAAATAACCTTTACATAAAGCTGAGAAGTAAGATTCTTTTAATGGTTCACCCAACTGGCACATCTGTTTCAGTCATTCACCTTTTTCCTTAAATAATCCCTTTATTAGCTGGCACACTACAACTCAGACATTACCACGGTAAACAAATATGTTTGGCATGGAACCATCTGTACCGCTCCAAGAATACAGCACCAAATTTTTTCATACAATTAAACCACAA